>JAJIYU010000297.1:0-56536 GCA_030144865.1 Tinospora cordifolia
CTTTTTGGAGATCGAATCAATTTCGCTTTCCAGATTTGGCTTCTATGGCTCGAGATATATTGAGCATTCAAGCATCTACTGTTGCTTCTGAATCTGCTTTTAGTGTTGGGGTCGAGTGCTTGACCAATACTGTGCTTCACTTAAGCCTGAGATAGCAGAAGTTATTATTTGCCTTCGAGATTGGATACATGAAGAAAGCACAGGTTGCATGTTGTCTTTAATGTTTTACTATTCTTTTTATTTTCAATCTTAAATTTTATTAATGTGTTTCACCATTTGTTATAGGTAATGTTGATGAAAATGATTTAGAAGAACTTATACAACAAGATGTGTTAAAGGCAAGCACGAGCGAAATTCCCTCATCAACTGAATGCTCAAAAGTTTCAAATTCTATTTATGATTAATACTTTTTTTTTGTAATGATAGACTTGCAGTGTATTTTGTATTAAAAACTGTCTTTTTATAATGCTTGTGGAGGATTATAATTTATAGATACTTTTTTTTGTAATGATAGACTTGTGGAGGATTATAATTTATAACAGGTTATAACTTGTACAAATAGGTTATAACAATTACAAACAGGTTGTAATATGTTATAATATGTTATGAACAGGTTAAAATAGATTAAATGGGTTGTAAACAGGTTATAGGTTATTTGGGTTAAATGGGTTGTAAACTAGTTAAACAGACTGGTAAATAAGTTATTTAAATAGGTTAAACGAGTTGTAAATGGGTTAAATAAACAGGTCGTATTAGGTTAAAGACGACACAAATATGACTTGTTAAATTTAATTGTGTTAAACGTGTCATAAACGGGTGACCTGTTTATTAAACGTGTCGTGTTCGAGTTTGTGTATTGTGACACGATTAATAAATGGGTCGTGTTCGGGTTGACGTATCATGACACGATTAATAAACGGGTTGACCCGTTTATGACCCGCCGACACGAATTGCTACCCCTAGGTCGTAGCAATAGAGTGTGCTCCCCAAAATAATTGATGAGCCCCAGTTTGCTTTTTTTAGAGGGACTAGATCCTATATTTGCTGCTAATGTGGCAGTTGAGAAGTACAGAGTAAGAAGAAAACAAGGTATCATACTCTAAGTTGATTTTGTCGAAGCGGATGATATGGTACTGGAGCAATTTTTGAAATGGCTATGCAAAGAGTGGGTTTTAGCTAGAAATGAATTACTTGGATCACTGTTATCAGAGCACCCCCTGCAATTCAATGCAACCCCAAAATTCTATTTTTGTTATTTTTTTTATTATTTCAAAGAGAAGCAAGTTGCAGTTTCAACTACATCTACTTTTCTTTTTTCCTTTCTTTTCCTTTTTTTGTAAACTTTAACTCTTTAATCTGAAATCTTCTCTACTCCAGATAATAAAAAAAAGCTCAAACACTATTATACAAACTATTTCTCTTTGTCTTCTACCTCTTTAACCCTAAAGTTGGTCCATCTTAAAGCAGTGATTGCTCCCTCTATTCTCAATCTACTTAAGTTTCGATTTTTGATAATTAATTTTGACTTTTGGCTCTTAAGAGCTATAGACTTGTTTATATATGATTCTTAAAAGTTGAAAAAAAAAATCTTATGATATGATTCAATTTTAACCTTATGGTCAATGACTTTACGATTCAATTTTTTATTGGACAGCTTTGGTTTGGATTATGAAATGTTTGTTTGTAGTACATACTCTAATATTGTTAATGGAAAACCACATGGGAGGATAATAAGGGGAAAAAGGGCTAAGATAAGAGGATCCCTTAATTCTATTTCTCTTTACATTGGTGTAGGAGGGTTGGCTAAGCTGATGATGTGGACAGCTCAACTTTCCTTGGTGAAAGGATCCTCAATAGGGATTGGGAAAGGAAAGGGTGCCAATCTTCTTATTGCAGTATGCTGATGGCATGTTGTTCCTGTTGGACGGAGAAAAAGAGAACATTCATAAGGCCATCAATGTTATCTAAGTGATTTGGCACACCATCAGGCCTTAAGATTAATAAGGGAAAAACTCCGTTGAATGGCACCAATATGGAAAAGGAGACCATAGTAAGTTCAACTGACGAGATTGGGTGTGTAGAGGGAAGGTGGTCCATGGATTACTGGGCAGCACTGCTAGGAGGAAATCCAATAGGTTCATGCTTTGGACTCCCGTCATCATGAAGATTAGAAGGGTGCAAAAGGGCATCCTTGTTATTAAAATGGTTATGAAGCTTTGTGTAGAAGACCAAATCAATGGTCTAGGGTGGTTGAGGGATGTTATGGGCGAGTTCCGTCAGGTGTTGAACGAGGTAACAATGTCAAGGCATCCTTAAAAAAGCCCATGGAGATTCATCTCTTCATTAAGCCTAGAGGTTAATCAGCTGATCAAGCTGAAAGTAGGGAAAGGAGACATTCAAATTTTGGGAAGATGAATAGCTGAACTCCAGATTGTTGGCAATGGCTTTTCTACGCCTGTACAGATCATCTACCTTACACAACATACCTACTGTAGACTTTCTTAAAAGTTTTTATTTTTTATTTTTTTATAACATGGAGGTATCCAAACTTGTGCCCAACTAATCCACCATGGGGTATCCCCACCCACCGCTAGACCAGGACCCGAAAGACTCAAGGGATGGCCCCTTGGTGACTCGAACCCGCGACAATTTGGGAGCGCAGGCCCGGAGTCGACCACCATGCCATTTAACAGTTTTAAATCCACTTTTAAACCCATTTAAGCATAGTGTGCAAACAGCTTGAAATTTCCAATTCCAAAGAAATCTCACAAATAGAGAACAATGAAATTTAATAATTGATACCTAGGCTATGTCACACCAACCTAAGACCAGTTAAAGATTCTTATGTTTCGGTTCCAACCCCCTCCAATGGATTCTCAAGCAAATCCCTCCTAGAAAACCCGATTCACAATCTGTCACTATGCTTCACCGAGCATATACTACTTCGAAAGTAAAAATATCATCTAAAGTAAATGTCTTCTGATGGCTGGTGGCTCCACAAAAACTCAACGTGTGAGATTGATACAAAGTAGATATCAAAACATGAGTATATCACCAAATTGTTGTAGCTTGTGTACACTGGCAAAAGAATCATTAGTTCAGATACTAGTTGATTGTGCATTTATAACAAAAATGTGGGGAAGATGGTTTAGTGTTTGTGGCCTAAAAATGATTTCCACTAGTAGTATAGAAGAGGCATTGTCATTATCCTCATTCCAAACCTAACCAGGCAAGAAAGGGAGGTGGCATTGTTTGCCTCTTAAGTAACCATATGGTCTTTTTGGCTAGAGAGAGTTTTTGTAGACTTGAAGACCGATGAAGCACAGTGGTGGAAGGAGGTGAAACTTTTTGCTTGTTTATGGTTTGTGGCCTAAAAATGGATTAAAAGTTTTTGATGTCTAACATGTATGTATGGAAGGAAGATGAGAGTAAACGTGAATGTATTTTTGCATATTTACACAAAGATATTTTGTACTTTTTTTTAGAGTGTAGAGGCACTATTGGTGCATCTCTAAAACGTAAAAACAATTGATATGAATATACAATCCATACTTTTTTGTTTCTCATTAAAAAGAAAAAAAAAACAAAAACAAAAAACAAAAGAGTGCACCAATTTGGAAGATCTAGGCACCATAGAACCCTATACAGGTTTTGTGATAATATGACTAGGTCCAACCTACGTAAGGAGTTAATTTTTTTCAAGTTCACAATTGGTAAGTGCCTTGGGGACATGTACGTTCCATGTGGGAAAGGTCTATTACTTAGCAGGTTGGAATTGTTAAAGAATGATGTAGTAGGGTTGTTGTGTAGGGTTGTTGTGTAGGCTAGAAAGGCAACAAAGTCGTGGGAATGTCTTGGCCAATTTTTAGATTATCCAACCGCCCGTCTTCCCCAAAATGGGACATTTTTCCATTACAAACTTTAAATTCAACATAGGGAGCTACTTGGGACACGAGATGATATAAACTTCCACAAACATTTATACATCATTCTGAACTAATGTGCCAATCCCTTCAACATTGATTTTCAGAGCCAACTAGTGATGATTTGTGCCCATAATGCCCTCTTTCAATGTATTTCAATTCCAGTTACTAAACAATGCCACATTCTTGAGTGAAATGTTTGCAGTTCCTAAGCCTCCAAACTTCGCAGGTCTTTGCACAACCTCCCATTTGATCAAGTTTTCTTCTCAATTTTTAATGGAAAGCAAAGAAGGTATCTTGAAAATGGACATATAATTGGCAAGAATTGCCATCAGAACTGAGTGAACTAAAGCTAATTTTCCTCCTTGGGTTAAAAATATTTCCTTCCACCCAACTAGCTGCTTTGAAGTCTTAAAGAGAATTGGCATCCAGAAATCATAACCGATGGATGGTCAATTTATCGCATAGGACACCCCCCAACTGAGCATCCAACCTTGTTTACAAGGTTAAGTATGACTTCAGCTGACATGTTAAGCCTTAATATTTGGCTTTTGGATAGACTGACTTTGAACCTAGATATTTTACGAAAAGTGCAAAGTATAGCTATTGCATTTATGACGTTTTCTTCTTCTCCTTCCAAGAAAAACAATGTGGCATCTTTCCCCTTGAAAAACCATGCACCAAAGAATATTGTCTTGCTCGAGACATCAATCTGCTCAGCCATCAACAAGCATGATGAATAGAAAGGGAGAGATGGGGTCTCTTGCGGTCTCCCATTGATAACAATCTAGAATATGACACAAGCCTAGCATTAATGTCAGCCACCTCGGCACAAAACCTTTTTGTCTCAGTACAAAGTCCATAGAACCCCACTTTATTGAGTCCTAAGCCTTTGCAAAATCCATTTTGAGCACTGCAAACCACTTCCCTCTAGCTCTACAGCCTTCCATTGCATGTTTGGCAATGAAAACTGTGTCTACGATCTGTCTTCAATCAAGCAAGGATAATGGTTTATATAACACTACCCTTAGCTTTGATGCTAATACTTCAGATATTGTCTTGTGCAAGCTTGTAACCAAATTAATACGTCAAAAGTCCTTCAAGCACTGTAAGTTGTTTTTCTTTGGCGCTAGACAGATGTATGTTTCATTTGTCTGGATGTTTTCTGCTGCATTCTGATATAATCCATTGATGACTCTCATCATGTCATCCTTTACTAGCTCCCAAGACCTCTAGTGTAATGCCATTGAGAAACCATCAAGTCTAGGTGCTTTGTTTTTTCCAGCTGAACACAACTACTGTCAGTTCATCTACCTCAAGAGGTCTCTCCAAAATCTTCAAGCTCATTAATCAAATTGACCACTTGTATAATGCCATTGTGAAACCATCGAGTCTAGGTGCTTCATGTTTTTGAAGCTGAACACAACTGCTCTCACTTCATCTACCTCAAAAGGTCTCTCCAAAATCGTCAAACCCATTAATCAAAAGGACGTCTCCCTCCTATAATCTAAAATGCCTTCATGTCCAACCACTTAAAATCCATAAAATATTTATGTGTGTAGATTGGTGTTGTCAAATACAATTTACCTATTCTAACAGAGGCAATGCAGATTGTATAAGATTTATTTGTTTACAAGTCTAAAGGAAGCACCAATTGCATAGAGCTTCCTCCATTACAAGGTCTCACAATAAGCGACGTATGTTGTGTTGCTACAACTTTGTCAAAAGTTATATGATACTTAGTGTATACTTGTCAAAAAATAGTATTTAATAATTCCATGCCATAATGGAGCTATAAGTGTAACAAGGCACTCATGTTTAAAAGGCTCTAATTATTTAATATTATACACGTATACACTTACTTAGAAGGCCAAACCTCGGTTCACTGGTTAATGTCGCTTCATTGTGGCATAGACATTATAAGTTCAAAGGCTAAAATAGCCCTTATAATCTAGAGAAGTTGCATATATTATCCCTTCAATAGACTCCAACAATGGTAAAAGTTTTATCCTCTAGGTACATCAGTCCTTATTTACATGCTTAGTCAAGTGACCATAACAGCAAGTAACTTACATCCAATATTATATAGAGAGCATTAATGGAAAATTGGAAAAAAAAAAGAAAAAAAAGAACAAGTGGCATATATTAATCAAATAAGAACTTCCTCACTTGGGCACAAAGATTCACTTGTAATACCTAGGTTGTGTCTGTCATGCGAGAGCCTTTATATGGGAATGTGAATCAAATGCCTAGGAAAGTGATTAATGAGAATCTAAACATGAGATCATTATATTCTTGAGTTTAATTAGGCACAAGAATGCCATATTCCAAGGAATAACAGATTTAATTTTATTTAAATGATATTACAATAAAAATTTTAAATAATAAAATATTTTTAGTAAAATAATAAAATTAGCGCCAACAAAAAATAATGATAAAATATTCTTAAAAGTAATGAAATAAATAAATAATATAAAACTATTAGAATTAATATGAACTTTAAAATAATAATAAAATAATAAAGCAACTTATAAAATAATAAAATTAATTTTAAGTAAAATATTAAAATATTTTTATTGATTTGATGAATAATAATAATAACAATAAATTTATTTTCAAAAACAATAAAAGGAATATTCATAATAAATTATAAAGACTACGATTATTAAAAAGTTAATATTTCTATGTAATGAAGTATTATTATTAAAATAATGAATTTATTTTAATTAAAAACTAATTTTAATGACAATAATTGAATTAATTTTCATGAAAAATAATAACATTATTTTTAAAAATAATAACATGACTATTTCAAAGAAAATTATAAGAATTATTACTATTATAACTGGGCATACAAAGTAGTTCCTGAATAATAAAACATTTTAAACAAAACAATAAATTTGAATTTAATATGAACAGTAAAATATGTTTATTAATTATGATAAAAAGCAAGATAGCCAATATTTAATGAAATAAAAATATTATATTATTGTAAATATAAAGTTAGAATAAAATTAATTTTCAAATAATAAAATAGTTATATTAAGAGAATAAACTTTATTTTGATTAAAAATAATATGACTTTTTTTATAAAAATAAAATTAGTTGAAATTATTGAAAATTAATAAAATGAATAAATATCACATTATTATCATAATTGTTATTAATTTAACAAAATCAATATATTTTATCAAAATATTATTTTTAATAAAAGTTATCATATTTAATAAAATTATTATTATTAGAAGTAAAATAAGGAAGATGATTTTATTTTAGTGTCATCCTGAGTTTTTTTTTTTCAAAATTTTTTTTTATAAATACTATCACCTATCTCTATAGGAATCAATTTTCCATCTTGGGGTGAGAATACTATTGTTTTGGAATCACTTTCTCACTCACAATATTGTGTAACAAACATAGGAAATCTTCAAGATTTTCATCCCTACCTCCAAGATTACCTTCCCCCAAACACTCCCTAATATCTGCATATATCAGCATTCATTACAACGAGTTCCTCACTTTGGCTTTATGTATTCCCATCTAACAATTTGATCACATTCCCTATAATACTTCACTAGAAAGTAAAATTTTATTGCAAGATATGTTACTATATTTTACAACCACAAATCAATAGATAATGATAACAAGGTTTCTAGGGTTCCACAATGAAACCAGTAGCACAATAAGAAACTAAATTTAAGAGAGAAAATCAAATCATACATGGAGCTAAGTTTGATCTATCATCTACCGCATAACAATATTTAAATTATATGGGATTTTTTTGACATGAAAAAAAAACATTAATCTAGGTCCCTCATATTAGTGAGAAGCATCATTTTTTTTTTTTTTTTTTGTGGGAAAAGGTCAGAAATCCACGAGATAGAAAGTATAATGAGTGTCATTTATCTCTCTACCTGCCATGCTTTTTTGTGTGAAGTTTGTACAAGCTTATTCCCTCCTCTAGTATATGCTTTACAGGACCTGGCAGTGGATTCCTGCAAATCCAAAAATCACTTAGCCATTATACCAATTAAAAATAAGAAGAAAATGATTATATGTCATAGAAAATTTAATTATCAAAAATATATGACGAAGTGATGAGTATTTCTATTAATCAGTGATCTATATGGCCTGAGTCAAACATTCAATGGCTTCCATTTGAGATAATCAGAATTATTAGAAAACCAACTCAAAGTACAAGTTCACCTTTGGTGAATCAGTGCAGCCTGTACATAAAATTGCTGCAAGTTGCTTCTAGAAGTCAACCCCCACACACATGCAATTATCCCATCCCAACGTCCAATCAGAATATTAAACCCTCCCCCCCCCCCCCCCCCCCACCCCCCCCCCCCCCCCCCCCCAAATAAAAATAAACCCCCCCCCCCCCCCCCCCCCCCCCAAAAAAAAACAGAAACTTTGCTAGAGGTGAAGTGTATATCCAAAGACTTGCTGATAATTTAATCTCCTCTGAAAGCTGGATCTCAGATTTATAAAGTATCACGAAAGAGTCGCCCATTCTGTTAGAGCCATAAAGCCTAGAGTAGACAAAAATGCAATTCGGCAAACCTTTTTGCCTTCCGCAGATGGTCGTGGTGATCTATCTAGTGATAATACTTCCTGAAAGCTCCAAGAATTTCTATATCGAAGGCCTAAAAAAGTGTACCATCTGCTCCATAGCCTCCTTGCTAATGAGCAAGAGAAAAAGACACAATCCAAGAAGTCACCGTTTTGTGAAAGCATAGCACACAACAGGTAGGAGAGATACACCAGCTGACTAATTGTCTTTGTAACCTGTCACTTGAATGAGGAGTTCCTTGTGTATAGAGGAAAACCATTCTCAAAGAAAGCAAAGACAAAGTGCACAAAAATCAAATCATGATCCTAGTCTTGACGTGAAGTATGAGCCTGAACAGCACATTCAGTTCCCTATGGAACAATTCCCATCCGAACACCTCGAATTTAAATGGATCATTAGCCTCCCATAAGCAAACACTAATGCAGAAGTTAGGAAGAGAAGGTGTTCTTATGAGGAAGGTCATTAATGATTTAACAGAAAACACTTTTGATGATTCTAATCCCCACAGAAACAACCCATGGACCCTCGAAATATTTACAAAAGAGAGATTCTAAGAGACAATGAATTCCACAAACTTAATATTTGTATACAATGTAGATATCAGTTGAAAATAAGCAATACAGATAAAATTGAACTTTCGATTGATTCGGGCACTTGGGATCCCATGAATGAAGGCATGGTTTCTATAGACCTTATTGGATTTCATCTAGAAGAACCTTGTCAGAATCATATTGATTCTTATCAAAAAGAAATAAGATTAAGTCATTCAAACAATCATAGATCAACCAAATGACATTCCTATAACTATTGGTGTTATGGATTTTTAGTTTGCGGGAGCCATTATGTAATCCATAGTAGGCAAAGAACTTACCCATTTGGTTGAGTATGCTACTAATAGATCCCTTCCTCTTATTATAGTGTGTGCCTCTTATTATAGTGTGTGCTTCTGCAAGAACACAGTCGCAAAAAGGGAGATTGAGCTTGATGCAAATGGCCAAAATATTCTATGCTTTTAGTTTGCGGTCATAGTTATTGGCAAGAACTTATTGAATCTATCATTTAGGCTCATAACAAATTAAAAGTTGCTCTTGCTACTCAGCCTAGAGAATTCGACTTCGACCTAAACTTTGACCTTTGAAAAATAAAATTAATTCAAGGAGTTTGAGAAATTTGAAAGAATTTTTGTAAAAATTTACCAAGTTAGAAAAATTCAAAAAAAATTATGTAAATGCTAAAAAATAGACAATTTCTCTTAAAATATAAAAAACAAGCATAATAAATATATTTTACATATAAAAGTATATATATATAATGGTTTCGAACATATATTTTAACATTAACAATGTTTTATGCACATTGCACGTGTTAACTTAAAATTGCTAGAAAAAAGAAAGAAACAAAGAAATTATCATCAGACCCTAATGGTATTGCAAACATAAACCTTGATTTTCCTTTCTCTTTCTTCTCTCAACGTCTATCTTCTTAAGCTTTTAGCTTATTTTTCTCTTATCACTCTTCTCTCTATCGTCTCTTCTTCCAGGTTACAATTTGTTTTTCTTTCTTTTGAATAGCTACTCACTAGTTGTACATCTCTCGACTTAAATTATTTTCATTTATAGAAAATAATTTTTTTTATAAAATCTCTATAATTATACTGAAGAATCTTTGTGCACCACATAGATTCTTTCATTAAAAATGCTCTTTTTCATGGCTTTTATACAATTATTTTCTACAAAAATCTTCAAAACTTCAATTTTAAGTGAACTTTGCCGATTTTTCAAAGATTTCGATGAAATTTTATAATTTTATAATTACAGGCGAACTTTGCATCGATTGTCTAAATTACCTAATTAATTCGACTAATTTCGACGAACTTCGGCTAACTTTCATACCATGGGACATTACCTTTTAGGTGGCATTGCTACAACATGAGCATTCTTCTTGGCAATAATTATTGTAGTAGGATAACAAGTTAATGACTAAGAGGATTTGAAAAACATAATGTCATTAAGATTTTCAATGTTTAGCCAAGACTTAGCTTAGAAGCTTGTTACTCATCCTATTTGGTTTTATATGGTATTGTTACCATATATGACTTTAAAGAGTCATCATCATATTACTAACTACAGAGGAACATCTTTAGTAGGATATTTTTTGTTTCTCACTTTAGGCAGTTAGCAATAATTTTTCTGTGGACTTGAGTTCACAAGATGTTGAAGCTCTAGTAAATGAAGATTCCAAGAAATTTGGCTGTTAGTGGGATCTACTTGTGAAGAAGGCTATGAAAAGTTGCTTATTGGTTGATAAATTTGGGAAATACAATAGAGAAGTGGAAATTTATTAGCTAACTTCTGACCCTCCAGCTATCTATCCTCCCAAAAAGGAAAGGAATTGCCATTTTTCACTTTTAGCTCCAAGAGTAGTCCCATGGAGAGCGATGTCATAAACAAGATCTTTGGCCTCCTCTCTCAAGGAATAACCTCCCGTGACGATTTATGATGATCTTAGCCCACAATGACTTTGGATTCTCCAAGAAACGCGACACCCACTTGCTACATAGAGTTACATTCCTTAGAGCTACGTTCCCAATACATAGGCCCCCACATCCTATTGACGTTTGAACTAGTGTTGTCAAGGCATCGCCTATGCGTCTAGGCCATCTCAATGCCTAGGCCACCACCTGGGCACTAGGAGGGCTTCTTTGTAAATTTTAAAAAAATAGGACTTTTAATTATTTATTTTTTTAATTTTAACCAAAATCTAATAACTTTGTTTTCAAACCTATCAAAGTCAAACGACTCGAACCAACTCCAACGATCATCTTTGAGACTCCGGCAATAATCTTCGACACTCCAGCAAACAACTCTGACGTCATCTTCAGTGAGCGACTCGAACAACTCTCTCCATCTCATTGTGCGTGTCTCTCCCTTTCTCTCTTTTTGCGTCTCTCCAGCTCTCTGCGCTATGCCTCTATCTCTTTTTGCATCTCTCCCTCTTTGTCTTTCTACGTCCCTCCCTCTCTCTCTCTATTCTCTTGCTCTCTATCTTTCTACGTTTCTTTTCTCTCTCTCTATCTATCTAGGTCTATCTTCTGTCTCTCTCTATCTACGTCTCTCTTCTGACTCTTTACGTATCTCTTTCTCTCTCTCTCTCTCTCTCTCTCTCTCTCTCTCTCTCTCTCTCTCACACACACACACACACACACACTCGCGCGCACAAAATTAGCTCTTCTTTTTTTAATGTTATGAATATGAAGTATGTGAACTTATGGTGATCATGATTTTATCATAATGTATTATCTAATATGTCATTATTTATAATTTTATAATTTATATATCATTAATTAATTATATATAAAATATAAATAAATAAAAATATAAAAAAAATATAAAACAAATTGTCGCAAATATATAGATATATATATATATATATATATATATATATATATATTGGGTAAGGGACGAATAAATAAATAAATAATTCTTCAAGGATCTTTAAATAATTATTTTAAGGACCGCGTAGGGCGCCGCCTAGTCCTCGCCTAGGCCCCGCCTTGTTATATGGAGGCGTACCGTCTTAAACCGCCTTACCGTCTTGACAATACTGTTTTGAACAATCTTCCATCTTACCAAGTGTGAAAGTTTTCCCACCCAATGACCAACCCAAAAGAAAGTCTTGGAACTCCTTTCTATCCTCATTGTAACGGGCATAGGAATTTTAAAAATGGACTTGAAATAATACGGAATTGCAGCTAAGACTGCCCCGATCAATGTCAACCTTCCACCTTTTGAAAGGAAGGTGCTCCTCTACCCTTTTAACCTCATAAATATTTGGAGAGGATTAGGGACAAGGCATTTCATTAGCCAAACACCAATTGAACACCCAATTTTGTTTGCAAGGGATCACATTCAAATTTATGTTGATGCCAACCATCTGAGACTTGATGAAATTCACCTTTAACCTCAAGATGTCACAAAATTCAAATAGTATACTCAGCCTATGTACAAGATTATCCTCTGCACCATTAAAAAAGTAAAGAGTGTTGCTACCTATTGTAGATTAGATATCTCCACATTATCCCTTGCTTTTTTAAAACCTCTCACCATAGAAAATTGACAAGCCCAAGACAGTATTTTGTTGAATCCATTGGCAATAATTGTAAAAAGAAAAGGAGATGGTGGATCTCCTTGTCTCAGATCTTGTTCCCCATTGAATTTTGACCTTGGTCTTCCATTTATTACCACAGAGTACGTGACAAAGAGAGACATCCTCCCATCCAAGCAATCCAACACCGCCAAATCCCCTTTGTTTCATTGCAAACTCCAAAAGAACTCCACTCCAGTAAATTATAGGCCTTATCAAAGTTCATTTTAATCACCAAATCCCTTTTTCTCTTAACCTCTACCAACTCGTTAGCAATCAATATTGCATCTAGAATTTGCTTTCCTTCTACAAACATGAATTGATGAAACACCCCATAAATTTCATTTGATTGAATGTTAATGAACCCATTCTAAAAGGAGTCTTCGAAAACCCTCCCTATCTCCCTTTGGTAAAATGCAATGATGAAGTTGTCTAGACCAGGACTTTTGTTCCCATCACAAGAATGCACGTTCGATCTTATCTCATCTTTATCAAAAGGTCAATCCGACCATATGTAGTCTTCTTTAGAGATTCAACCCCAATCTAAACCTTCCAAACCCTAGCACTAGTCAAGTTTACAAGAGTAGATATACCTTTAGGAGGAATCTTCACAGGCCATGATTTTGAAAACTGACTACTATCACCAAAGGAATGGTGGAATGGAAGAGAGTTTTCTTATCAAAAGGAAGTTGATTGGCCCCGATCCACTTGGTATTATTGTCAATCCCATTATAGTATTCATCTTTTTTCAAGATTGCAACAAGGTGGTTGAAAATATAGAGAAGAGGATGAATCATTCTGTCAGACTGTCAGAAAGGGAAAACAGCTAAGGAAGTAAAAAAAGTTTAATGAAGTATCCATTGAGAAAGGTGCGCTCAGCATTGCAAATATAACATTGCAGAGTATATCACTGTGGGGAAGGGGATATGGGGGTTATTGATGGAACATGATTCGTTATGGATGCAAGTGATTATCAGCAGATAAGGAAGAATATTGCTCTTGGAGAAAGAAGATAATGTGAGAAGGGTAAGGATAGCAACTTACAGAAATCAATGGACATTTATAACTTCTCTAACTCCCCATGTGTCAATCAGTGGTAGGTGTAAAGTTGGAGACTAGCATACATTCTGCTTTAGGGAAGAAAATTGGAGGGAAGACAGATTCCTAGCAGATATAGTCCCAAACACATATAGCTTATCTCCTCTACATAATCAGCTAATTTCCTCTTTCTTGTTGTTTTTTTTTTTTTGGTGGAAACAAAATTTTAATGATCATGAATCTGTTCCCAACCAAATACAAACACGAAATAGAATCAAAATCCAGCAACAAACCCTCCCAGTTTTATAGCATCCAAACTCCTTTCCCAATCCATACACCAATCAGACAATTATGATCTTTGGACTAACTCTGAAGTAAATGCGCCAAAACTCGCTGCTAATTTTAGAGACTCCCATAACTTGTTATCATCATGCAACTTCCCACTGAAAATACAACTGTTCCTTTTAAGTCATAAATACTGCAATGTTGTCATATAAGTTATGTGATAAATCTCCCTATACAAGGCAAAGGAGACTTGCTTGTTATGAGGGAACGGGCATTCGCCTACTGATGCTGGTGACCCAAACATTCTCTAAAAAAGCTTCTCCACTTTTCTCATAAAAATTTAGCTGAAGAACAATGATTGAATATGTGCTCTAAAGTTTCTCCATCTGAAAAACAAATAACCCAGCAATGCAGTGCAGGAACAGGCACGAATTGGGAGAGCACCTTCGCAGCACGTCCATGGCCTTAGTATACCAGTAGCCAATCGAATACTCGAACTTTAGATGGAATCTTCAAAACATTAGCCACTATGTGATTTGGAGTCACAATGAGAATTTCTAGAAAGAAAGAAGTTTGAAAAGGACTTACAAGAATAGTTATCTGTTAGAATCTAGAACCCATCTAACCCTTTCTGACCTATTAAAAAATGCACTTGCTCAAAAAGTAGCAAGCGATTGGGGATTTCTTGTTGTTCTCTAACAGTTAAAGCTCTACTGAAATTAGATTACAAGGTAAAACATTTGGGTATGATGATACAAAGAATGAAATGTGCATGCCATGAGTGGAGCCTATAAAAAGAAGGAAAGGATTGTGCCAAGAAGCACGTGCCAAGCCAACACTTTGTAGACGCGAGATGATCCACCATTGCCAACTAGAGGGAGGATATGAGCCCATGTTAGTGACATGACAAATTACCATGGCCCTATAAAAGTGAATCTCCCACCTCTTGCCGAACTTTCAACTCCCCATGAAACTATAGGCCTATATCTACTTTAGACCATCCTTTGCCTACAGCACCTTTGTGCTGCAAAGAAACCTATATACCCCTTCCCCACATAATACTCTATTCTTGGTATGAATGGAATCAATTCCAAGCCCCCCTGTGCAATTGACCTTGAGACAACTTCCCACCATGATATGAAAATTAGCCGAATTAATTAGATAATTTGGACAATCGAAATAAAGTTCTCCTGTAATTATAAAATTACAAAATTTCATCGAAATCTTAAAAAAATCGGCGAAGTTTACTTAGAATTGAAGTTTTGAAGATTTTTGTAGAAAAAATTGTATAAAAGCCGTGAAAAAGAGCATTTTTAATAAAAGAATTTATGTGGTGCACAAAGATTCATTAATATAATTATAGAGAGTGTATAAAAAATCATTTTCTATAAATGAAAAAGATTTAAGGCGAAATATGTATAACTGACGAGTAGTTATTTAAGAGAAAGAAGAACAAACTATAACTTTGAAGAAGAGACAATGGAGAGAAGAGTGATAAGAGAAAAATAAGCTAAAAGCCTAAGAGGAGAGACATTGAGAGAAGAAAGAGAGAGGAAAACCAAGGTTTATGTTTGCAAGACTATTAGCGTTTGACGATAATTTTTTTTTTTTTTTTTGTTTCTTTCTTTTCTCTAACAATTTTAAGTTAACACGTGCGATGTGCATGAAATAGCATTGTTAATGTTAAAATACATGTTCTAAACCATTATATGTATACTTTTATATTTAAAATATATTTATTATGTTTATTTTTTTTATATTTTTAATAAAAATTGTCCATATTTTAGTATCTATATAATATTTTTTTGAATTTTTCTAATTTGGTAAATTTTTACAAAAATTCTTTCGAATTTCTTGAACTCTTTGAATTAATTCTAATTTTCAAAGGTCGAACTTTGGAGCGAAGTCAAATTTTCGTTCCTTGCTTCTCACTTCACCAAACGCTCAACAATGTCATCCTCCTAAAAGAACCTCTTCAAGTTCCTCTCATTTTTATTTTGGAAGTTCTACCCATTGACAACCCCAAGTCCCTCATCTACCAAGCTTCAATTGTGCAATCTGCCTCATTAGCTAGAGAAAGAAGCACCACTTCATCCATATTTATCTTACTTATTTAACCATAATAACTTTGACCTAAGAAGGAACTAAAATATTAGAATATGTTCATTGCATTTTGAATATTTTATGCTTCCACCTATGGCAAAAATAACATGACATTTGCATGTTGCAATAAGGTTACCTCCAACTTACCCTCCCTTGCTTAGAAACCTTTTATGGTCCCACGGCCTTGGGCGCTAACCAATACCCCAACTATTATGAAAATTTCCCTCTTCACCAAATCCCTCCTCCATTACATTTTTTTTTTTGAAACTGGAAACTATTATTAATAATAATAAACTAGTACAAAATGCCAGATGAGATATCCGGCTCATTACAATGTCATTACATTGTCATAGTTTGAAGTATTGATCCCCCATTACATGCCCATTCCCCAAAACTGTATCCTTTTCCTAACTTTGTACAGGACACCCAAGTTGCGAACAAAATGTTTGACCATTCCCATATTACACGGTCCGGATTATACTTTTCCAAAAACAGTCTTCCATTCCTCTCCTCCCAGATTGCATACCAAACTGCTAAGAGGATCATCGTCCAATACTGGCCTATTCTCCTTGTTCTCTCATTGGCTGGAATCTGGAACCATTCCCCTTCCTGTGGCGGAATTAAGTGATGACATTGAAGCTTCCATAATCTCCACATTTCCTGCATCACTCTGCACATTCCCATGATGTGATTGGTGCTGTCCTCCGCGTTCCTACATAACAAATAGACAGACGGGTTAAAAGCATAATGTGGCATTCTTTTCTGGACGTTTTCTGTGGTCTTCAGCTTTTTGAGGCTTATGATCCAAGCTAAAATCCTTGCTTTCAGCGGGGCCTTGGTCTTCCAAATAAAGTCTACTGGGACTGTTATGTGGTTGGAAGACGTTGCCGTCAGATTCTGCATAAAAGAGCCAACTGTGAATCTGTTATTTGGATCCGGCTACCATATTGGCCTGTCCTCCTCCTCCCTACTTTGAAAATCAAAGCTGTATAGGGTATTTAGGATACCACTCAGCTCCTCCATACATTCCTCCCCTACTTCTCTATGTAAACGAAGATCCATTCCCTTTGCCTCCTATTTTCTTCACCTTCTTCTATTCGAAAATCTTGAATTGGGCCTTCCTTTTTTGTCGACAGGTTCTAGATATTTGAGAATTTCTTTTTCAACTCCTTTGTCCCGCACCAAATACTTCCCCAAAAGTCCACTGTATCTCCTTTTCCTACTCTCTAGGTTATGTAAGGTCTTATCAAGTCATAAATCTTTGCAATATCCTTCCATGGAGCCCTGTTACTGCATTTTCTGTTTATTCCTGCCTCTCTTCCGAAGGCTTTTGAGTCGTGAATGCTGCGAATGATCTTTGCCCAAAAGGATTTTGGATTCTCCATCATCTTCCAAAGCCATTTTCCCCTTAGGGCCACATTTTTCCTACTTAGGTCTCCTATGCCGAGGCCTCCATTCTGCTTTGAATTGCAGACTTGTTTCCAATTGACCATACTTTGACTTTTATCTTTATACTCTTGTTTCCATAAAAAATTCCTTAGGTGTCTCTCCAACATCACTGCAATTCTTGCCGGCAGCTTGAATAATGACAGATAGTAAGTTGGAAGAGCTTCTAAAACTGAATTAATAAGCAGCAACCTTCCTATTCTTGACAGGAAACTCTTCTTCCAACCTGCTGTTCTTCTGCTAACAGTTTGTAACACTGGCTCCCAAAAGTCTGTCCTACGGGGATTACCCCCAAGTGGCATTCCCAAATATTTTGTTGGCCATTCTCCTATGTTCACCTCCAACTGTTCAATTATCTCCTTTATTCTTTGGTCTTCAATGTTGATCCCAAGCAGAATGCTTTTGTTTCCATTGATTTTCAGCCCCGTTAGAAAACAAAAAGCATTCCGACATTCTTTAATGGTTTCAATCTCTTCTCTGTTATCTCTCATAAATAAGAGGCAGCCATTTGCAAAAAACAGGTGAGTAAGATTGATTTTATCTTTTCCTATCATCAGGCCCGTCAGGCTTCCCTCCTTCGTAGCTTGCCCCAAAATTCGAGTTATGTTATTTGCCGTCAGAGTGTATAAGAACGGGGAAAGAGGATCCCCCTGTCTAAGGCCTCTCTACCCATTAATTTTACCTCTAGGACGACCATTGATGAATATGGGGTAGTTGGCAGTTTTTAAACACGCCTGCATCCACCTCCTCCATCTGTCACCAAAGCCTTTTTTCTGAAGAACAAAGTCTAGGAATTTCCATCTGACTGAATCATATGCTTTAGCAAAGTCCACTTTCATGACCAAGCCCTGTTTGTTCTTAATCCTACATTCCTCTACAACTTCATTAGCCACCAACACCGCATCCAGGATTTGTCTGTCCTTCACAAATGTCATCTGATGGCTACTGGTTGTATGTCCGAGGACTACTCTCAGTCTGTTAGCTAGCGTTTTTGCTATTATTTTGTACAAACTTGTGATTAAACTTATAGGTCTAAACTCCTCCATCTTCATAGCATTGCTCTTTTTTGGGATGAGACAAATATAAGTTTCGTTCACTTTCCTGTTCACCACCGCATCTCTATAAAATTCTGTCATACACTCCATAATGTTCTATTTAACTAAACTCCATTCCTGTTGGAAAAAAGCCATGATGAAACCATCCGGGCCAGGGGCCTTATTCCCGTCACTCTGAAAAATTGCATCTTTCGCTTCTTCCTCATTAAAGTCTCGTTCTAGCCACTGTTTCTCTTCTTTCGATATTTGTTGCCACTCAAGGCCTTCCACTCCCCAGTTACCTTGACTACTGTCTGAATACAAGTCTGAAAAATACTCTGTGACCACCTTTTGGATTCCCTCGATATCTTCCACCAAATTCCCCCCCCTGTCCTCCAACTTTGTAATGCTAGCTCGAGACTTCCTTATAGACAAAATTCTATGGAAAAACTTTGAGTTCACTTCTCCCTCCTTGGCCCATTTCATCTTTGTTCTCTGTTGGTACCTCCTCTCCTCTTTACAAGCTATATCCTGAATTTCTCCAATCACCTTCCTCCTATGATCCCACTGATTTGATTGATCCTCTTCTGCTATTCTTCTGTCCAAACTGTCCAGCTCCTGCAGCAGCTGGCCTTTTCTGGCCTCCTCCTCCGTTCTCTAATTCTTCTTCCACTGTTTTAGATTATTCTTTAAATTCAGCAGTTTGCTCATAATCTTGTATCCTGCCCATCCCTGGCTTGTGTCATTCTGCCATTCCCTCTTTATCATCTCCTTCACTTGTGGATCTTTAAGCCATTCATTCTCCAGTCTGAATGGCACTGGACCCCATTTTGGCTCCTCCGCGTCTAGTAATATTGGCCAGTGGTCAGATGTCATTCTCCTTAAGCCCCAAGTTCTTTGGTTTTTATACTTCTCGCACCACTCCTTATTGCAAAGAAATCTGTCAAGTTTGGACATGGCTAGATTGCTTCTTCCATTACTCCAGGTGAAATCCAAATTCTTTAGCTCCGGCTCGAATAACTACATGTCTTGAATCCATTCATCAAATTTCCTCGTTATGCTCTTTGTGTACTTTCCTTGTTTCTTTTCCAATTGGGTTCGGACCATGTTGAAATCGCCCCCCAAACACCAAGCTCCTTGTATGATCGTGGATGCTGCCGCTATTTCTAACAAACAGTCCTCCCTGCCTTGATCATCGCATGGCCCATATATGGCTGTGAACCATCTAACTTCCTGATCATCATACTTAAATTTTGTTGTAATGGAGTAGGTACCTTCCCACTTCTCTTCCAGCCTCAGGACCCGGGAATCCCACATTACTAGAATCCCCCCTGCTGTTCCCAGGGTTGGGATTGGTACCCAGTCCACATACCTCTTCCTCCATAGCTCAAAGATAAGCTTTACATCCATATTCTTCCTTTTAGTTTCTTGCAGGGTTATCAAATCAGGCTTGGCCTCCACTAAAGTTCTTCTAATTGTATTTCTTTTGTCCCCCGTCCCACAGCCCCTGATGTTCCAGCTAATAATCCTCATTATGAAAGGAAAAACCCCAACCCTTCTCCATCGGCCCCTCAAGCCTCGACCAGCTGGGCTTTAATGGATTGCAGGAAGTCCCTGACTCTTATAATCTCTGCTTCCTGATCCATTTGATTGTTCTTCCTCCTATCATGGTCCTCCATCATCTGGTTTTCACCTTCTGATCTCCTCCCCACTTGTTTTCCCATTCCACTATCCTCTTATGTTTGCTACTGAACTATTGTAGTTGTGTTTGTCTGCTCTTCCTGATTTCTGTTAGAGATAGGTTGGGAAGAGACTAAGTGAGAGTATCGTACCTTATTTTCTTCTTGTCCCGCTCGCCCTTCATTCTCCTTCGCTCTCTCAATCTCTGCTTGTGAAGTCTCCATGTCCGTGTATGGAGTGGCTAGAACAAACTCGGAGTCCGTCTGGGTATTATATCCCTGGTAATCTGAGTCTGTGTCCAGACCCGTGTCCAATTCCGGATCCAACATCCCATACTGGGCCTTCCATAAGTCATGGACTCCCCATCCTCTTCTCTTTTCTTCTTTGTGGGCCCTTTTCTAGACTTTCTCATTTTGTCTTATTCGGCCCGTCTCCGCAGCAACTAATTCTGCTGGGCTAGGCCCTGCCTTCTGGGCCTTCCCTCTTTTGTTCTCTTTGCTTACCCATTCTTCTTGAACTGTCAATTTGTCCTCGGGCTCTGTTTCCTCCCAGCCCATCTTATTACCCTCTTCAGCTCCAATCCTGGGTGTGGATCTACCCTGTTGGCCCGGCCCGGCCCGGCCCCTGTCTTTACCTCCCTCTCTGTCCTATGAGCATTAAATGCTCTGTTTTCTTCATCATCTCCCGCCGGAAGTTCAGAACACTGCCTGCCTTCATCATTTCCTTTCCTAGTCTTTCGTCCCATCGTTGCCTAAGTCCATCCGACGCCTCGTCCTTTCACTGTCTACCTCCTTGGAATCTGCGTCGTCATCGTCGTCGTCGTCTTCGCCATCGCTTCTGATTTCGATCTCATTACTTCTCCGGTCACCGGTTCTCCATTTGCCGATTTCTGTTAGCCTTCCCCGATTGTTGCCTGTGAATTTTTCCAGAAGATATCTTCTGAGTTCCTTCACCTCCATTCCCCAATTGCACTCAAGTTCCACCAATCGAAGTTCCTGGATGTCGTTCTCATCATATATATCAAACTACTTCGGTAGGAATCCCGTCTCCATCCCTCTAAGACGTAGAAATGCCATCTCCATTGACGACTTCGAGCTCGTGATCTGAGCATTGTCGAGAAGCCCTCCACATACCTCGCCTATCTTCCCAAAGGTGTAAATGTTCCAATTTTCTGGAGTAATTCCTTCCATTCCCATCCAGTTGTTCCTGCAAGCGACTTTAGCTCCTATTCAGTACCCGTGTTCAGACCATTCTTCTATATAGAAGCCTCCCAGCAACGTTTGATATTTTAACAAACGCCACTCAATTGGGTCATGTGCTTTGGCAAATTCTACCTTGAATACCACTCCTTTTTTGCCCCCAACTATATGGTCCTCTACTGCCTTGTCTACCACAAAAACAACATAAAAAATGTGTCTCTCCTAGACAAATACGACTTTAGAGTCATCTATCAATTTTATGAAGCACTTTAGAGTCATCTATCAATTTTATGAAGCACTTTCGTGAGTCTTACAAACGACATCTATGAAACAATATCATAAAGACTTGTCACTAGGCTAATTGGTCAGAAATCCTTCACATATTTGGCATCACATTTCTTTGGGATTAGGCAAATGTATGTCTTATTAACCAACTTATTAATCACACCATAGTGTAGAAATCTTGAAAAATCTTCAATAGTTACTCCTACACCATCTCCTAACCCTTCTAAAAGAAAGACTATAAGAAGGCCACCTAAACCCAACGCCAATTGCTACAGCTATTCTAAACTCCTCCACAAGGGGCTTCAAGACTATCCCTATCCTCCTACGAATGACAACCACCACCAAGGCCATTAACTTTCCACTGAAATCTTAGTTTGAATTATAATCCGTCTTAAAATACTCGAGAACGCACTGTTAAGGAGATGGCGTGGTGGTCGACTCCAACCGCTCTCCCAAATTGTCATGGGTTCGAGTCACCAAGGGGCCATCCCTTGAGTCTCCTGGGTCCTGGTCTTGCGGCGGGTGGGGATACCCTATATTAGATTAGTCGGGCACAAGCTCGGATACCACCATATTATTAAAAAAAAAAAAAAAAAACCTTGAGAATGCATCTATCAATTTTTCATCCCCAACATTGTACTCCCCATTCTCTTTTTCAGGGACAAATATATAATTTCATACTATGCAACACTGAGAATTTTGTGAAAGAAGCTTGAATTTGCATCATTTTCTTTAAATTATTTGATCTTGGCTTTTGCAAGGCTCTTTTTGTCATTTCCAACTTATGGTAATAACTCCAACTTGTCACTCTTTTAAATAGCATCAAATTCCACTGACCAATTTTCTCTCTCCTCCAACTCAATAACCCCTACAATTTCCTTCTTCCTTCATCCATTTGCCCCAAAAACCTCCTTATCCCACCTTTGGTTTGATTGTCTCCTTATCCCACCTCCATGGTCCATCATGAAATGTTCACCTACCTAGAGCTTTAACAAATAGGGAAAAAGATAAAACATCCTCTCTATTTGCTAGCCTAGCTAATGTTAGAATGTCCTCAAAACCGAATCACTGAGTTCAGACCCTAGTTTCACTAGTTCATTATTCTTGTAAATCATTTTAACATGTGTTTGACTCTCCCACATCCCCTTGTTTCCTCTAGTTACAAATATAAGGAAAGTTCAAGTTCCATCTAAAGCAAAGGGCTCTGAACGGTTAGTGACCCATAAAAGGATTACTACTCATGACACATTACAAATAAGAGTGCCTAACCTATGCATCTTCCCAACTGGTCTTCATTAGGTGGTCATAATAGTGAAACCTTGGATCAAATATTTTCTCATATAATTTTGCAATGCAAACTTGGTGCCTATGGTATGATTTTTTTTTTTTTTTTTAAGGGATATATTTTCCTTTCCATGCAATATTAGTGAAGGATTGCCATTGTCCCACTTTAGTGGTATGTCTAGACAAGCAAACGGGGTGAGGCCAATTAGCCTCATCACTGGTACCTCTAGAAAAGGAAAGGGACTGGGCCTAAATGCCGCATATGCAACACTGGGAACAATATGGTCGGAATGCAATAACATAATTTTTAAAAATCAAGCTCAGGGAGAGAAGATGATCACTTAGGGGAAACAATTAAGATGGTATGTTTATATGCTGGAAATGGATTGTGGATAATGTTATAGTAGGTAGGGAGGGACAACATGCTATTAGGCTTTCTTTGAAATGTGGCATCTTCATACATTGTATATCGACGATAACAAAGATCCCCCCTACCCCAAAACCCCACTATGAGATAGAACCCCAGCCCTAGGAACCAATCCAACAAGGAAAACCCATTCCTCCATTTAGATCCTGATATCCAAGAGCTAGCAATCAACTTGATTGACTCCCCAACTACTCTCATGTCTTGATGCAACTCAGCAAATGGCATGTTATTCCTTCCAACCCAACTGGTCCACGTTGTCACAAAAAAGGCAATCACTAAAGTGTTCCTAATGTTGACGATGATCCACTAAGATGATGGTCAAAAAAGCATTCTTCAATAGATGAAGGACTCACAAATCTTCCTTCCAAAAAAAAGAGCCATCTTTTTTAAATCCTTCCACTAAACTCGCATACGAAAAAAAGACCATCAACATATTATCAGTCTACCTAGCACACAATACACCAAGGAGGAGAGATAGCACATTCTAGGAGTCTCTTTGGGAGCAGATAAAAGGTGCTGATTCTCTTATGAGCAATTAGCCATCCAGTCACCTACACCTTAGGTGGGACTAGGGCCTTGCAAACATAAATAGCCAAAGGGAATGTAGGATGAGCTGAGAAAGAGGTTAAAAGAGCAAACAATGATTTACATGAGGACTAATTGAGGCCCCCAAAGAACAAGTGATGATTATTTACATTTGAAAAACAAATAGCCTCTAAAAGCCTAAGAAGGTTAACTACCACACTTTACCCTCTCACAGTCAAAGCCTGGGAAAAGTCTAAGTTCCAGGATGGAAGACCTGAAAACTCTCTTGAGGGAACTAGAAATCTAAATATGGACTAGTTATGAGATTCACAAATAGCCTTAATAACTAAGAGATACAGTGTCTCAAGGCACCCCTAGCTAACCAACTATCCTCCTAGAAAAAAAAAGTCATCTCCTCTACCCAAGGTCCAACTACACCTATCTAGAACCAACGCATTGAGTGACAGTATGAACTTCCAATGACTCCTAGCACTAACCCTCTTGACCCTACCTAGGTAACTATCCACCCCATGGTTGACGAATTTTCTGTATCTACTTGACACAATACAAGCCCAAAGTTCATTTGGAGTGGGAGGAGTCCTCACACCCATTTCGCGCATAGGGCCATGTTCCTTAGGCAGATGTTGTCAATTCCTAGGTCCCCTTTCTCAATTGTGCTTAAACTAGATCCCATGCAAATAATGTCTTTATTTTATCACCTTCTTTCCTCTTTCATAGGAATCTCACATTTTCTTTTCTATCATTGTTGCTACCCATAATGGCACTCTAAACAAGAACAAAATGTATGTTGGTAAGGCAGATAGCACAGATTTGATGGAGGCTAGTCTCTTTCCCTTTGATACAAAACTCCTTTGCCATTCCTCTAGTCTTCACAATATAGAAAATGACATTGGTTCCCATGAGTTACCATTTGTTGGGTTCCCTCCTAATGGCAAACCTAAATAACTCACTGGACATCGACCTCCGAGCGCACTCTCTTGAACATTTATTCTCATAATTTGAAACTTAGCCAAATTGACCTTCAACCTTTAAAAACCCCAAAACTGTACAAGACCTTAAGAGTGTTTGATAATGTTTCCTTGCTTTGACAATCCTCCTCATTAGGCAAAGAGACCATATCATCGACGTACTGTCGATGACATCTCCTATCGTCCTATCCTAACGCCTCTTAGAAGAGAACAATTTTTGTCCTTACAATGGTGAAGAGGAATGGGGCAAGGGGCCACCTTGTCCAAGGCATATTTGCACTTAAAATGTTTCCCCTCGGGCACATGTTCACTATCCTGAAGTATGTGACAGAAGACACACACCCCCATCATCCACAATATCCACCTAGAAGGACCAAACCCTTTTTGCCTTCAACACGAATTCCAAAAACTCCATTCAACCATCTCGTAGGCTTTCAAAAATTTACCTTGACACAATTTCCGCATGCCCTTAAATGCTATAATCTTCAACTACTTCAATGGCTTTCTGCATGCCTTTAAATCCTATAATCTTCAACTACTTCAAGGGCTAGTAAACCATATTCAAAATCTACCTACCTTGTCTATATTAGTTAACATTCATACTTTTCTAATAAAAATGTAAAGTAATGTGTACTTAAGCAACCCATTCTCTCGCTCTATCTTTCTTCTAGCTACTAGTTCTTTATATATAATTTGGAAAAAAAAATCCATCATTGTTTTCACGAAGGGAAAGAATACGAGGCCTAGAAGATAGAGAGGGCCAACTAAGAAGATAAGAAAGAGAGGCAAAACACATTCATATAGTACTTCGCATTTCGAACCCATCAATGACAGAACTTCAACCAAGAAAATACAAAATTGCATTAAGGAGTTATAATATTTGTTTGGCTTTAGATGTTTGCTTTATTATACCCAAGTTTACATAGAACACAAACATAAAAAATAAGCTGACATCAGTTTCATATAGAGTATTAAAATAAAAGAGGCTAAGTTTGACCTAGTAGGCTAATAAAAAACAAGGACAAATTCACCCTCATGTCCAGAGTGTAGAAAGGAATGTACACCCTCATATGACTCTTTTTAAAATCCACCTTATTCATGATCTCAATATCTGTCGAAATTGTCCATACGTTGGATTGCATGTTCCCTTTTCTTCAAGAAGATTTTAAGGCTTTAAATATAGAAATTTTGTTTGAAGATTTTGATAAATATTGTGTGGGACTTCATAAACTGGAAAAGACCAGGCTGCACTGTTATTAAGGACCTTAGAAGGAAATCCCATTTGAATCGTTCATTGAGTTTCGCAAATACATGGAAGTTCTCCACTCAGATTGAGGGATTTATAAAAGACCTAATCACATAAGTTGAAGCTAAATGATGGACATTTGAATACTAAAGGCCAGAATAAATTGCTCCATCACTTTGTTTGAGGCAGAGACATAGAGGAGGAAGTATCAGACCTATTAGCTTTCAGCAATGGCATCCTGACCAGGCTTCCAAAGCGCTCAACCAATTCACTTTCAAATTCTTTGCGATTCTGGAATGCAACAAAGACTGACATAAGAGGCGATGGGAAGCTTAACGCTCTTGCACATAATAATAGAAGCCTTTCATTTTACCTTTCCCTCGTAAAGGTGGTAAAACATTAGCAGGACATAGCCAGCATTCGGGGATGCCTTGTCAAGATTTCCCTTCAATAATGTACAACACAAGAGAATGATGTATCAGAAATATAACAATGGTATCTAGCTGTTCGATGACAAAATAAGAGAGAAACAGAATAATACTGGATGATTGGCTCGCTGAAGAACACGAAACATGAAAACAGCCAAAGCATCAAGAGAGAATGGATTTGAGTCAGTTCCTACAAAAGCAAGAGGACACCAACTTTCAATCCGTTGATTCTACAGAAAATACACTCTTTAGCTTGAGATGGCAGCCACATACTTGTGAATGTTCCATGGGCACCATACAGTTTTCACTGAAGGACAAATAAGGAAAAGAAAAAAAAAGGCAAGTTTGCAGGAGGTTTGACTATGAACCTTCAGAATCAGGTACAACTGGAACTGCAGAGGCCCTCGTGCTGTGGCACATGTCTTCAATCTGACAGCACCACAAATTGTTCACTGGAAAGAAACTTGAGAGAAGAAATGACAGCTACTAAAGCTAAAGACAATAAACAAACATATAGGAAACCAACTTTACCTGCTTCCAAACTTCTTCATTTGGTGCATTTTTGTCGGCAAGGATTATAGAATATGGTCTTCTCTTGCGTTCATCAGCAACCTTTTGCCAATACCTTCCTGCAAGTATGCAATCAAGGATAAGTCCGTAAACTATTACATACCTACATATATTGACAGGATGGTCAGAAGCCACAACAAGACTACCAGAAAGCCTACTAGATAACATGCATTTCTATTCCTGAATAGCAGTGGTCTTTATGTGAATCCCTCCCCAAACAAACCAAATCAAATCAGGACACAGTTGGGAATGGCTCAGCCCATATACATCAATTGATCAAAGCACTTCAGTCCATGACCTCCTCAAAGTGGCTTGTCAACCAACTCACACTTCTCACTCTCGAAAACTGAGACAATAAATCTTGAACTGTCACCTCCCAGTCTGTTTTAGTTGGCTTCATGTGAGCTTGGCTGGACAAAAGTCTGTCATCTCCACAACTTTCTATTCCTGCCTTTTGAATTCCTAGAGAGACATACATGTAACACAAGCTACCTGAACCATATGGACTGAAAAGTTTTAAGTCAACTAATTTTGGTTAAGTCTTACAAGAAAAAAAAATTATAATAATAAATAACGGATAAACCAAAAGTAATTCCAAATAAATAAAAATAATATTTTTATTCTATTCACCATTTTCATTATTGTCACTTATCATAACTAAATTTCTGAAGATATTACAATGTATATTTTCAAATTCACTTCCTATTATACAAGGATCCATATGTTATTGTAAAACTAAGATTTTGGAAAACATGGCTTGAGTAATCCAACTCAACTACTTTGATCCAAACCAAACCAAAGTTATTCGATAGGTTGAGCATAGGCCGCCTATTGGCTTGGGTTGGTTTAAAAATTATTCAACTTGACTCAATTGGTTTAAGTTGGTATTTTGCCAAAACATGAACCAACTCCACCCATGGATACTCCTAGACAGAGGCACCTTGTATTGGAATATAGAATGCGTTAAACCAAGTTCCTAACAGATCAATGCTTCGACACTAATGCGATTTACATGTTCTGTATAGCAACATGCAGTATAAGCATTCACAGTTTATTGTGATTCTTGCAAGCTTTTTGAATAAGAGTCCACATGTGCACATCATTATGTGAGGTTCACATGGCCACTCACAAATTCTTCCTTTTCATGTTCTTACTCCAAGAGTCTGATGGAGAATTGCTTTAAACCAACTTATTAACAGGTGTGCAGGTTTTAGTCATTAAAGATATATAATGGCCCCAAAGTCTAATTGTAAACAAGTTTGTCATATAAAAAAGGAAATGAATTTCCAATTACCATCCACCATTCATATTAGATAGCTCGCATTCACAAAATAAAATTATCTACAGAATACTTCAAAATTGACTTCAAATCATAAACAGACTGAAAAAAAAATGTAGCCCCCATTTCTAACTATATCATCTACTGAAACCCCTCAGACCATGAGCATTTATTATTCAGCTTTAACTACCTGATTAAAAATGAATTACAACATAGCAAGTTTCATTACACACCTTTGATAAGATCACCCATAAGACTGTTGACAGGCCTATCATCTCCAAGTCCACCAGGAGCACTTAGTATTTCTTTGCAAAGAGCAGACTTAGCACAACCAGGTATTCCTGCGATGGTAGTAAAATTTCCACTGGTATTAGATGTATATTGAGTTAAGTGAAGGACATTTCACAGGGGGAAAAACAGTAATACTGCTGCAAAAATAAAGGTAAGGATGCACAAACATTTCACAAAAAACCAAACCTGCATGAGACAAATATAAAATAGAATGAGAATAGAAAACCATGAAATTTAAAACAAAAAGGAACAACATGTAATTGGCTGCCATGCGCACGCTTTGCATTATGTTGGTATCAAAATTGCATTGCAAACAATTATACTCAGGGCATGAAGCAAAAAGCTATCAAAAATGAAGTATGTGGTCCTCTTTTCTTATTACTTTAATAATGCAGCATAAGGAATATTTTCATAACAAGGGAGAACAACCTCTTTGTGGCTGAGGCACCAGAAACTAAATAGATTTAGGCATATAGGCCTCCTTTGGTTTGAAATCTTAAAAGTGTTTCCTGTTTTCAAAAAGCAAAGATTCCTCAAAAACATGTTTAGCTGTGTTTTTTTTTTTTTTTCTTTTTTGAAAAGAAGCTAGAAATTATATCAATATTGATGGTAATGTAACAAAGATACTCCTTGCTGAACAAGGTGTCCAAAACGGAGCATTACAAAGCATGTAAATAGTACAATATGCTATCCAACTACAAATCTAACTCCTAGAGCTATACCCCATGGCTAACATAGTAAATGAAATCCAAGAAGTGAACAATATTTGGGATCTCTCCCACAAGATCTCCAAAGAATGATCTTTCCCATTGAAAATCCTGTTGTTTCTTTTTTCATAAAGCGTATACCATGTTGCCAAGACCATGGTTTTCCAATAATGTTTTTATTTGCCAAGCCGAGATAGATGGATGAACTTCAAAAGAGCTTTCACTGGGCAGTGCCAGAAGATTTCGAAGCTTGGACCTCCATCTGCTCTAAATCAGATGCAAAATTAGGCATTGTCCAAATAGGTGGCTGCTATCTTCACTCATTTCCCCTACATAAAATACATATAGAGGACATAGAAACCTATTAGGGTACTTTAAATGATATCAGCACAATTGAGCTTGTCCAAACTTGTTAGCCATGCTAAGATCATCGCTTTGGTTCGAGCATTAGCAAAACAAATAAAGTGTATGCTGTTCTGATTAGTGTTGCTGGGCCCTCTCAATGTTTCGTAGAAAGACATGATTGAAAATGACCTCTACAAGTCCCCCATCCACACCACCTGGTCTTCCACATCAGAAATTTGTGTCTGTTCTAGCATTTGTAGCAAGCAACTATGTCGTTAATGTTGCTGTTCAAAATGTTTCTTGTGATGTGTAAATTCTTCATGATTTAACCAAGATCTACGATCCACTATGGATTTATTTTTGCCATCTGTAGGCTTGTACATGTCTGAATATAAGTTTTTAAAAGCCAGAGTCACACCAAACATCCTCCCAGAACTTGATTTTGCATCCATTTCCCAGTTCCATCTTCTAAGGGGCATGAGAATGGGTATATAGTTGATAAGTCTTTCCATGGAGATTTAGATGTGGCTTTATGACTAACCGCCCCATCTCCGATGCTACTTCTACCTCCATGAATGCTTCCTATGATTCTAGCCCATAGAGTATCATGTTCTAATTCTATTCTCCACAACCATTTCCCCATTAACGCCACATTCCTTAATTTTATTTTACCCATTCCAAGACCACCACTTTTAAATTTTGGCACATGTTATCCCATTTCACCAAATTGTTGTTGTGATCATTATCTTCATTTCTCCATAAGAATCTTCTTATGCATTTTTCGGTTTCTATAGCTACTCTATTAGGCATCTGAAATATGGACATGAAGTAGGTAGGAAGAGATTTAAGCATAGATTTGAGCAACAGTAACCTTTCCGCCCTTAACAAAATAGTGTCTTTTCACCCTACTACCCTCTTCCTGATTGTTTGAACAACAGGCTCACAAAAAGATATTTTCCTCAAATCACCTCCAAAAGGCATCCCCAAATGTTTTATAGGTCATATTCCCATAGCGAACTCTTGATCCCTGAATACTCCTTCAATTGGTTCTGGGAATGTTTATTCCTAACAGTTGGCTCTTCGCATCATTAATTTTCAGCCCAATTAGAAGTCAATGTTTGGAGGATCATGTTAACTGGTCTTCTAAGTTTTTTTTAAAAGAAACGATAAATATTATATATTAATAAAGGTGGACGATCAGCCCAAGGTGCTTACAAAAAATAGTACAAAATGGAAGCTCACTTGAGTATCCAATCATCAGGAGAGTACCCTAACCCCAACTTAGAACAGGAAACCCAAACTACAAAAAAATAAATAAATTTATTTATAATCTGAATTACGTCTACATTCATCTGCTTGAAAAGACAAATATTTTTGGCTTCCCAATTCGCAGACCAAAATGGCAAAATGGATCAAGAACCACAATCTCTTCACCTGCAGTAGAGTGTGGGGCGAGCAACAGATACTATTGCTACTATCTGAAGACCTAGACAACACTGGAAGGAAGTGCTGCCACCTCCCCCATTTCTTCCTCTTTCTACTTCTTTGCACTTCCTAGCTTTACCAAAATGACATTGAACTTCTTCAAGAGATCCTCCACGTCGACACACCCTAACGTATCATAGCATTTATTTGCCTTAGCCACTTTCTCTTTGTCTTGCTGAACCACCTGTGCATGCGTCATATTAACATGGCCCGACTGAGCTACAACAGCATGGGCTCTGCCTTTTTGCTTTATTCTTTCGGGCCCCTTCATTTTGCTTGGCCTACTTATGTCGGCCCATCTAAATCTTTTCCTCTTGATTCTTTGGTGTTTGGCCCCCCTCATCATGCGTCACTTCTTCACAAACCCTCCTTACACGACAACTTGTGACCTTGTCTACTTTAGCATGTTTATCTTCTCCTTCAACACATGTCACTACACTTGCACGAGTGTGCTTATTGTTAGAGGTAGCCTGTTTTTACCCGCTTCTCCCGCTTTTTGCTACACCCCCACTTCCAACTCTACCCCAACGGAGTCATCTCTGTGCTACGACCTATCTGGTTGGTTGCAATAATCATCATCACCCACCGACCTTTTGTACATCCACTCAACAACCTTAGCTGCGACCACCTTCCTCTTTGACATTGTGTGACCCACCCATGTGAAGTCGTCTCTTCTTGCCACTCCAAATTTCGGCATCGTTGCTTGCAATCCCTCGTTCAAGTCTTTTTACTGAATCATGTTGTTCCCTCATAACTATTGACTGATGCTCTCACTTCTTTCCCTCTACATCATCAACTCTAAACAAGCGCACTGTAATTTCCTTTCTCGCCCTCTTCAACTTCAAATTTTCTAACAAAAAACCACTCGACCATCCTAACACTTTTATGTATGCCGCATCGAAGGTATTGTCATTCACTGAATGCAAGTCCATATCCAATAAACCACCACATTTTCCTACTAATTCCTCAAAGAAATCCATCTGCCAGTCTTCAATGGGAACACCTTCAATTCCAATCCAGGCTCTTTGACAACAAATGACAATCGGGTTTAGCAAGAATGTTGTGACCAATAAGGTACACATATTTAGAATGAGTTACATGGTGAGGGTGTGTTCTGAGAATGTAGACACTTAGGTTGTTATTCAACAGAAATTTCAAATCCATCACCCCTTTGAAAAGCTTGCAACCATATTTTTTGACCCCTACATCATTTTGCTGCATATTGGGGTTGTGGTATATAGGACAGGACTTGTCGAGCCGGTCCACACGATATTTTGGAGCAGTCTATCTATCAAAATGCAGTTCTCATCAAGTGGAGGGTGTCACAGATTTTGTGACGTTCCTTTTCTTTCCTTCAACCTTGAGGACAAGGTTGTTTTTGGTGGGGAACCAAGTATAGTGGTTAATTGGTGGTATTTTGGTTAGTTATAATATTAGAATAAATAGCGCTAAGAGCCGTGTATCATTTGGCTAAGCTTGTCATTTGAAGAGTTCATTTTTTGAGGGTTTAGCTTTCTCAAATTGGTTAGTTAATTTCTTAGTTACTGTCGCATTAAATTTGTGATAAAATTCCAATTTTCCAATTTGTAAAAGGATTCATACAGAATTAGACTGATTTAGGGAGGATTCACAAGTAGTGGGGCCCGTCATGGAATTCAAATAGATGAAGAGTGAATCAAACAGCCAATTATGGACTCAAACTGGCATTCTGTCAACTATGCTAGAAAGTATGGTACCTAATGCCCTATTCATTCCTTAAAAAATGACATCCTGTTGGCTTAAATCACCATCTTCAAAAAATAGTATGGTACGTTAAAAAAAAAAATGGAACTCCAAATAATCCTCGAAAAGAATTATAAGGACTTATAAGCAGAAAAGTAGAATGGTAAGCACCCTAGAGCTTGCTTGATAGATCTACATAAGCTCCAACTTCAGCCTTCACACACATAAGATATCGAAGGTCCAAAATAAAAATAGGAAATTTATCTTTTAGGTCATTTCTTGGCATTCGTGCTTCTAATAAAATCTCATTGTACTACCTTTTAAGATGCTGCTGGCAAAATCAGCAAACACCCTACTCAAGCCTGAGTCAGATCTTAAGGGATTGCATCAAACCAAAGGTAGGATGCATTGACCTCATCTTCATAAGAAAACTATTAGTCGCCTCCACTTGGACAGAAAACATTGCCAAAGCAATAGATTAAGAAAATTTATCAAATTATTGGAAGCAGGCAGAAAATTTGAAAACTTAGATCAATGAATTCAAATGGAGAGAACAGTATTGCCCAAATGGCTTTTGAATATCCCAGATGACATTGTTCAGTATATGATGTATATCACTATATCTTAAAATTTAATCAAACAGTTATGATCATTAAGGTCAGTTTTTACCTGGGAAGAATACAATCAGCCCATCATCTTTTGGAACTACATCCATCGCTGTGGGGCTAGGGCTTGAAGGTGCTACTGTGCGTTCTGCATCAAGGTCACCCTCTTCATCTCTTCCTCCATCAATAATTGCCAGGAAGTCCTCAGCCCTCACCAAATTTCCAGCAGATCCTATCAGAGTCTGATTCTCTGGGCTGCGTCTTGCATACTGCTCCAGGAAAGGTTCAGCTTCGCTCAGGTATATGGATGAGGACAATTGCTTGCTTCCATATTTTCTTCTAATGTAGGAAGCCCTTCCACAATCAAACAATAATCTTCCTCTTCACATAGTATTTAAACCGGGGCACAAAAATATACTACAATATACATTTGCAGGAAATTGAGAAGGTTAACATAAGATAACAGGATAAGGAGAATGTAGTCAATGTCACCATTCATCTAGCATCTTGCTGAGTTCCCGCTGCTTCCCGGCTGAAGTACCCCAGGTTTTCATTTGCCTATAAACATCAGGATTATTATTATTAAAAAATTAATCCAAAAAAATAACAACTTTTATTCAATAAAAGTGAAAGATTATGGTACAAAGAATAAGCAGCAAATATTATCAATAAAAGTGGAAGATTATGGAAAGACCCAAGAAGGTCAAATGCTTAAAGCACTAGAAAAGTGTGTCCAATACCAAATATATGAGTAATGTTGAATAACCATGACACAACAAACCTATAGCCTAATTGCTTAAATTACGATCAAGCTGAATTCTAAATTAAACTTAACCTTGTAAAAATAAACGAAAAACATTATTTTAAGTCCTTAAACTGTAGTAAAGTTCAAATTGAAGAGCTTTTTTTTTTTTTGTGTGTGTGTGTGTGTCTAAATTGAGCGGTTGAGCCACTGATAATTTTTTCATTGGTACATTGAAGCCTTTCTTAACGGACAAGCACAAAATCACTAAAAAGGCACTCAACTTATTCTAAGTAGTATGTAAAGGCCCATAACTTATGCTGAAGTGGACAAAATCATAACAGCTAGGTGCCATACTAGAGAGAGAAAATAAGGTCACCAAAATGGAAGAACCCTAACAACGGAAACCTTGATCAACAGACTAAGGGGCAACTTAATCTAATCTAACCTCAGGAAAAAAAAAAAAAAAAACAAAGTCTGATCGATTTTGCAAATCCTGAATCCCCCATGATCGAAATCTCCTTGCGAAATTAAAATCCCAAAGAAATTCTGATTGAGCTAGTAGAATCGTGTTTCATCCAACAAAACCGAGAGCCGTAATCTCCATAACTCTTCTACTCTTTGGATTTGCCTTAAGCCAAATGATAGGGACAAGTTGAATGATAGGGATGCTCACCAAACCCTAAGCTAAAACAACCATATTCTATGCTGAAACCTTTCAATTTGCTGTAAGTTGAATGATAATGACAATGAGCTGAGGGTGCTAAGTGGGAAGTTAACATGGCATTCATTATGTTTGTTGAGATGGAGAGAATTGCTAACATCTGTTAGGAAAGGGCTTGATGCACCTGTCAAAAAATCATCAAGGCTCAATATAGACAACAAACAAACAAACAAACAAAAAAAAAAAATGTTTATGGGCTCAATGTGATTTCACCTATAATTTAAGGGCTTAAAATAACATTTTTTTCAAAAAATAAATAAAAAATAATAGTACTAGTACTAGTAATGACCAAGGTTGAGAAATTTGACTTCAATTTTCACCCAAGACTTTGAGCACTTGAAAATTAGAATTAATTGGGGACGTAGGTAGAGAATTTTTGTAAAATTGACTAAATTAAAAATTCAAGAATTTTTGCATAAATGCAAAAGATACCTAGATTTATTGTAAATAAGCTAAAAAGTAAAAACTAATAGAAAATAGTGACTTCTAATACATAGAAAACCATCAACAATATAACAAAATCAGTAGTCTTAAGTGGGTTGATAAATTTGCAATAGTGGCTTTTAGTTGTAATCCCTTATACGTGTTGAATTTTCAATTTTCTAGTGGCTCACCTTTTGAGCATTACTTTCCTAATTTGACATTTCACCTTGCTTAATCTACGAGTTTATAACGAAACGTATTGCTTCTTAACATTGTTTTATAGGACTTTAGGCCCTATTGGGTTTGTGATTGAATGTAGTTTTCTAGATCCGAAAATACTAAATCTTGTTTGGTCTAAAAGATTCTGAAAATATTTTCTTTTCTTTGCTATTTTCTAGAAAACAATATGGTCCAAAAAATTGATAAGATGATGCTTTTCAGGTTCTTTAAATTACATTTTTGATTCCAAATGACAAACCCAATAGGGCCTAAAGTCCTATAAAACAATGTTAACAACCCGACAAAGGTAGAGGATTATCATCCCATCAGTCTGGTCGCCAGTTTATACAAAATTATAGCCAAGATGCTCCTGAGGAGACCTAAGGAGGTAATTCTGGACACTATAGTTGAGAACCAAATAGGATTCCTCAAACATCGCCACATTTTTTACGTTGTTCTAATAACTAATGAGGCGGTTGAGGATTGTAGAGTTCGTCATTGAGAGGGTCTGATTGTCAAGATTGATTTTTCTAAAGCTTATGACTATGTTCGGTAGCATTATCTTCTTTATATCCTAAAAAAGAAAGGTTTTGGGAATAGATGGTGCAAATGGGTCTGGGGTTGTATTTCCTCAGTCTCCCATTCGATCATTATTAATGGCAGGCCACAAGGTAAACTGGTCGCGCTAGGGGGCTGAGACAGGGCGATCACCTACCCCATTCCTCTATATTCTAGTTGTTGATAGCCTGCACTGTATCATTCAAAAAGCGACGGAGCATGGATTACAAGGTTTCGCAGTGGGAGCTAGAAAGATCCATCTAACCCATCTCCTCTATGTGGATGATTCGTTATTCTTCCTAAATAACAACACGAGTAGTTGGTGCATGCTTTCGAAAGCGCTCAACAACTTCTCCCTAATTTTGGGACTGAAAATTAATTATCATAAAAGTCAATTGGTGGGCATCAACCTTTCTGATCAAGTGTTGTCTCAAGCTGTTAGTTATTTGGGCATGCCTCTCAGTGAATGTCGATCAAATACCTTGGCCTTGCCCTACGAGGAAACCCTAAAAAGCTATCCTTTTGCGATCTAATCCTATAGATTGTCAAGAGGCGAATTGAAGGCTAGAAGGGTAGTTACCTCTCCAGAGAGGAGTGCCTACTCCTCATCAAATCTATCCAGGAGGCTCTTCCTTCATACTTTATGTCCATTTTCCAAATGTCGGTTGTTGTTAATAAGGAGCTTCCGTCGTTTCTTTTGGAAAGTTGAAGGCTCAGAAAAAGCTCAGATCCTGGTCAGTTGGAGGTATGTTTGTCAACCAACTGATAATGGAGGTTAGGGGGTGGGCAACTTAAAATTTAGGAACCTTGCTTTAGCTGCCAAATGGTTGTGGCGGTTTCCTAATGCTGTGGAGCTCCTTTGTGGGAAAATTATCACCAGCATTCACGGCTCTTCCTCAAACGGTATGGTAACAGGGTTGAATGGCAGAGTCACCAGCAAGTCGCCATGGACATTAATTCACTCAATATGTCCGAGGTTTTTCAGACAAATCCAATGGAAAGTGGACAAAGGAAAGAGGGTCAGAGCCTGGAAGGACGTATGGAGTGGGTCGCTTTCCTTGAAGGTCAAATTCCCAAGGCTCTACCGAGTGGTGCATAATCCTTCTGTTACTCTTTTCCATCTTCGATCCAGCAGCCATGATCAAGATGCTCTTCCTACTGGCTAGAATCTGAACTTTTGCCGTGGTTTCAAAGATGAGGAGATCGAAGATCTTACTGTCCTCTTGTAGCAGCTTGATAGTCTTCAATTCTCGTCAGAGGACTCCTGGCGTTGAATTGGCAAAGATTCAGTGGAGTTCTCTATCAGATCCTGCTACATAGTATTCATTGCTGAGGAATCCATGCCTAGAAACAGCAACCTAGACCCAATTTGGGCTTCGATAATGTTGTTGAAATCCAAAATCCTAGCCTGACTTATTTCGTTAGGGTGATTAAATTGTTAATTCAAATTCAGTTGCAGGTGTCTAACTGTTGTATCTTGCCCTCCTGATGTTGCCTATGCAGGAATGCTGAGGATGATGTTCGTCATATCTTCTGGAGCTGCGAAAGTCCACGTACAGTTTGGTTCTCATTGCGTCAACACCTCCCTGTTTTGATTGGTCCTATAGATAATACTGCTACCATCTCATGTCCTCCCATCATTCCCCTCAAGCCGAAGAGATACTGGTTTCTGATTAATTTTGCTATCTGGTCAGCTCTGTGGGAAGCTTTGAATAATTGTATTTTTAGGCAATTTAATGTGGATGTTAATCGGATTTTAAACAAATCTTTTTATCTTTTTGCGTTGTAGGTTTTCTCTTCAACTATGGGTCTTGGATATAACCTTGGGGATTGGCTTCTTCAGTTGTCCTCCATTTTGTTCACCATGTTTGTAGCACCTTTGGTGCATTGGACATCTTGTCCACCTTTCTATATTTATAAGATTTCTATGTTTCTTTTCAAAAAAATAATAATAATAATTTGTTAGCTTTTTTTTGGGGGCACAAACAATTTGTAAGAGTGTTAGACTACTTTTTTAATTTATATTGTCAAGTTAGTTTATGAAGCCAAAAATAGTGCACAATTATTTTTTATAAATGAAATATCACTACTTCTACTTTTTGTCTAAATTTCATCAATACTTCGTTGGCATTCATCAAATTGTATGACAATTATTATTATTATTATTATTATTATTTTGTTGGAACAACTACAGAATGGAACTTACATCTTTACTAGGTAATTTTCAACAAAGCAAAGTTCTCAAGATCTAGCAATGACTATACACTATTTCATTGATGAACATGGGTGACAGAGTAATTTGGATTAGAAGCTCCAGTGACTCTTTCACAACAAAATCTATGATCCTCCCAATCACACAGCAACACGGCCACCAATCTTTGTCCCATGATCCCTTCATTTGGAGAGTCCCTAGCCTTCCAAGTTCAAAATAATGGCTTAGATAATTACTTTCAAAAAACTCATTTTGTTTTGATAATCACCAAAGGAAATGCCTTTTCTTACTCTATCTGCCTCTATGTTGATCGTGGAGGCAGGATGAGCAGTTTCCTCACGTGTTGCAGAGCTATACTTCTTCTCAAAGAACATGGAAGTTTTGGTTTGATGGATGCAATCTTATAGAGGAGGATTACATAAATTAGTTTTTTGTTTTGTCAGATTCCCTAAAGTCCCATAGATTGAACATGTAACAAAAATCTATTATTTGCAACTTGGAGGAGCATATGGGATAAAAGGCACAATAGAATTTTTAGGAATATGTACAGGACTAGTCTGGATGTATAGAATCGTGCTTATTTTCTCTTTTTCCTCGTGAGTGGCCCAATCAAATTGAGAAGCAGGATGCACTGTGAGGGATTGGGGTGTGAATTGGAGTGCTATCCTACAATCTTTGGTAATTTAGAGGACCCCTTGGTCTTTGTTTTATCTTTTTTTTTTTTTTTTTTTTTGAAGGAAACATAAATATATAGTAAATAAAGAAAAGGGGATGGGAAGTCCAATGCACCAAAGGCGCTACAACAGGGAGAACAAAATGGATGACAGGATGAGTGGATGACCATTGAAGAAGCCAATCCCCTAGGTTATATCCAAAACCCATATTTGAAGAGGAAACCCACAAAGTAAAAAAATAAAAATAAAAAGATTTGTTTACAATCCGATTGATGTCCATAATAATCTGCCTGAAAATACAATTATTCTGAGCCTCCCATCGAGCTGACTAGATAGCAAAATTAATCAAAATCCAATATCTCTTTAGTTTGAGGGGGATGCGGCGAGGGCATGAGATGCTAGCAGAGTTATCCATAGGGTCGAACAAAACAGGAAGGTGTTGACGCCACGAGAACCAAATTGAATGCAAAATGTCATCCTCAGCTCCTGAAAATATGACGAATGTCATCCTCAACATTCCTGCACAAATAGCACCAAGAAGCCAGTCCAGAATTTTGGATTTCAACAGCGTTGTCAAATTCCAAATCGGGTCTAGGTTGTTGTTTCTAAGTATGGATTCCTCAACTATGAAAACTTCATAACAAAATCTGGCAGAGAAGACCCCTGAATCTTCACCAATCCAATTCCAAGAATCTTCTTGAGACGGAAGGTGAAGGCTATCAAGCCGCTGTAAGAGGACAATGAGATCTTCAATTTCCTCATCTTTGAGACCACGCCTAAAGTTTAGATTCCATCCAGTAGGAGGAGCATTTTGACCATGGTTGCTAAACCGAAGCTGAAAAACAGTGACAAAAGGATTGTGCACCAATCTGTAGAGCCTTGGAAATTCGTCTTTCAAGGAAAATAGCCCATTCTAAACGTCCTGCCAAGCCTTGACCCACTTCCCATTGCGCACTTTCCATTGGATTTGTCTAAAAAACCTCAAGTATATTGAGTGAATAAATCTCCACGACCTACTGGTGACTTTGCCATTCAACCTCGCTACCATACCGTTCAAAGAAAAACTGTGGACGCTAGCAATAATTTTCCCTCAAAGGAGCTCTGCAATAGTAGGAATTTGCCACAACAATTTGGCAGCTAAAGCAAGATTCTTAAATTTTATGTTCCCCACTTCCAAACCTCCATTATCAGTCAACTGACAAATCTGCCTCCAACTAACTAGCATATGAGCTTTTTCTAAGTTTTTAGCTTTCCATAAGAAACAGCGAAAGCTCCTAACAATTTTCTTATGAACAACACCGAGCATTTAGAAAATGGACATAAAATAAGAAAGAAGAGCCTCCAGCACAAATTTGATGAAGAGTAGCCGCCCCCCTCTGGAGAGGTAACTACCCTTCCAACCCTCAATTTGCTTCTTGACGGAGAATCGGTTCCTAGAAGGATAACTTTTTAGGATTTCCTCTCAGGGGAAGGTCGAGGTATTTAGTAGGCCACTCACTAACAAGAATGATATATATGTTTTTCATTTCCAGTAAAAAAAAAAAAAATTAGAACAAAACTTCTATTGAAGTTCATAGAGCTTTGTTGCATTTATCAAATTTTTCAGTCAGTTCTGTATATTATTTATATTTTATCCACTTTGCATTATGGTGGTTCAAAACATCAAAATAATGCACTAATTTTCGCGTGAATTTTTTTTGGTTATTTTTTGGATCATTGTACTAATAACAAGAATAACAAATATGAAGAGAAGGAAACGTTTTTTTTTTTTTTTTTTTTTAAAGAAAGAAATAAAGAAGAAAGGAAGGTCATTTCTTCATTTTTGCATGAAGAATTGACTAGAGACTTACTCAAGATTATAATAGAACCATTGATCTAACAGGCAATCCAATTTTGGCCTTGTCATACAGATTGGAAAACTGACCTCAAGTAGTATGATTTGTATGCTGCTGGACCTTCTTTAAAAAGAATTGACAAGCCATTTCGAATCAAAAACGTCCTCAACTACATGGAAACCACCATAATATATGAATATTTTATTCCATATGAAATTTCCTAGCATCAAAAGCAATGTAACAACATTAAAACTTGGGCTAGAAAAAAAATATATACATGGCACCTTGATACATGCAACAAGATCAGCCAAAAATATATCTGGGAATAACTACAATGCAATTCACTCATACCAAAGAACTGAAGGAGAAATGAAAGTGAAGATTTAAAACCCACATCAATGTCACTTAGTGCAAGGTTTAAATGATAAGCACAAGAAAATTTTAACTATTATTGAAGTAGCATGGCCTGGAATCATTGTTAAGCCCATTGTGCACTTATTGCTATTTAATTTTCAAATATGCTTTGTCCCTACAAAATTCAAGGTTTTAAGCTATGCCATTACTAGAAAGGAAGAAGGTGAAGAGTGACATGGATAATGGAGATTAAGAAAGAAGTATCCACTACTAATATGCATTTAAGATTTAGCCTTTGCTAGAGAAAGCAAACTCATGCAGTGATCGCAAGCAGTTGGAACAATCTCAAGTTGAGAGAATGCTGCAATATAGAGGATTAATAAAGATGAGTTTTATTGTCATCTTAGGAGCCAACCTTCCTCTAGAAATCATGATGTCGTTACAAGAAGTTGCCATAATATTGATAATCTCAACCAATATCCTTATAAAATTCTCTCTTTGCATCCCATACCCTTATTTCAATCTTAAATTAATTCCCACAAAGATCATCAAATTGATGGGCAACTTTTCCAGCCACAAAAGAGGACAGGCACATCAGGCATAAGTATTATTTCAAGATTAATGGAAACTTAATGATTAGAGAGCCGGTACCTGTAAATGCAACATTCCTGGGAATGGCAGTAGAGGTTTGAATAAAACACTTCAGCAGTGTGTAGTAGTATTCTAAAATTATGGGAAAAGAGTTACGGTCGGAAATTTGGAATAATGCTTCACTACATGTGGCAGCCTTTTTTAGATCATGTACAAATATGGAATGTATACAAACAGAAAGATCATATCCGTTGAAGCATTAACTTTATGGATTTAAGTTGGGAAAAAACCAGCAATGCAGGGCTGTACAGTTTAGTGAATGCAAATTCCTAGTCCATTGTCATCAATGAAGACGTCAAAATGATAAGTAAAACTAATTAACCTGATTACTTATATTGATCACTAGTTGCCATGAATCTATTTTTCAGAACGAAGTATAAAAGCATATGTTATTGGTATCTCTATCAAAAGTGCTATGGGGCACCCCATCCAAAGTTGCATTTTCCCTAAAGCACTTATGCAATACCCTCACAATATATATATGCATATAAAGTAAAATGAATAATGGAATGTTAAAAAACAAAAAATAAAAAATTGAGAAAAATAGAAAAAAAAATATGGTTGAAATGAATAAAACATGAAATGAACCTTAAAAGCCCATATAATAATGTATGCAGTTAGCTAAAATATACTAAATGTTGGAATATATATATAGTAAAAATGGCTAAGTAGCAGTTAATGTTAAAGCCCTAATAAAAGTAAACAAAGTATAAATACACACACACACACACACACACACACACACATGGTTATTTATTTATGAGCATACCATGAGGCATTATATTGAGCTAGAAGCTAAGTCAAACAATAAATTAACCTTATTTTCTCTACGTCCCATCTTCTCTCACTCTTATTAGTTGTCACATCAAAATGTCTATCTTATCACACCACTAATCCAATAAATGAACCTTATCTTCTCTATGCCTCATCTTCTCTTACTCTTATTAGTCGATTTTCTCTTCTTCCAATCTCTTTTATATTTTTTTTCCTCTTCTACAAAGAGGTCATATCTTCTTCCCCAAGCTTCTTATTTCTTCTACCATTTTTTGACAAGTCCCAGTCATAACCTTTCTTATATTTATACCACTTCTCAACACATCTTCTTATCTATCTTCCTTGTAGAAGTCCCAAGTCACGGGTGGTGCATCGAATCTATTGAGGAGGCAGTCACAAGGGTATAGTTCCTAAACCCTATTCTTTTAAATTTCATATTTCATTCTATTTTAGATTTTATTACTTACCATAAAAAATCAGCTTATTATGAAATCATGTAAAAGATTATAATATAATTTAATAATTTGCATATAAATATAATAGGATTTGTAAAATAGATGTAAATAATAATAACAAATAGATTACACAGATATACTACATTATTTGAAAATTATATAACACCATATATGTTAAAAAATCAGGAAATAAATATTTAGAGAAAAAATGATTACATGGGTGAGCAGGTTATATATAAAATGGGTGAGCAAACTATACATTAATAGCAAGGAACAAAAATTCGACTTCGTCCCAAACTTCGACCTTTGAAAATTAGAATTAATTCGAAGAGTTCGAGAAATTCGAAAGAATTTTTGTAAAAATTTATCAACTTAGAAAAATTCAAAAATATACTATGTAAATGCTAAAATATGAACAATTTCTATTACAAATATTAAAAACAAACATAATAAATATATTTTACATATAATGGTTCTGAACATGTATTTTAACATTAACAATATTTTATACTCATCACACGTGTTAACCTAAAATTATTAGAAAAAAGAAAGAAACAAAGAAAAATGTATTATCAAACCCTAATAGTCTTGCAAATATAAACCATGGTTTTCCTTTCTCTTTCTTTTGTCAACGTCTTTACTCCTAGGCTTTTAGCTTATTTTTCTCTTATGACTTTTTTTCTCTATCATCTCTTATTCAAGTTACAACTTGTTCTTCTTTATCTTGGATAGCCACTCGTCAATTATACATATATCACCTTAAATTTTTTTCATTTATAGAGAATGACTTTTTTATACAATCTCTATAATTATATAGAACAAACTTTGTGCACCACATAAATTCTTTTCATTAAAAATGCACATTTTCACAGCTTTAATACAAATTTTTTTTCTCCAATAATCTTCAAAACTTCGATTTTAAGTGAACTTCGCCGATTTTTTGGAGATTTCGACGAAATTTTGTAATTTTATAATTACAGGTGAACTTCGTTTCGATTGTCCAAATTACCTAATTAATTCGGCTAATTTCGACGAACTTCGTCTAATTTTCATACCATGATTAATAGCAGATTAGCATATTATATGTATAACAGCAAATTGTATGTATAAACTGTTAATAGCAGACTATATGTTAATAGCAGATCGTATGTATATAGATATATGTATAAGTAACATAATATAATGATTAACATAATACACCAATTGACGGAGTTTATATAATGATTTATAATGTATATAATATATATAGAATCCGATTCACCAAACTACATATATATATAAGCCAAATCACATAACAAATTTATATAATAGCTATATAACAACCAACTGAGAGTTGGGGAGTGTAATATATAAACCGATTTATATAATCTAATTATATTTATATCTTTATATAGAAACCTATTGATATATTTAAATATAAACACGTATATTGGTTATATTATTTACATATACATATTATTTAAGAATATGTCTACACCTATTATTTATGTATATACGTATATATATACAAATACATTATTTACATCAAATAACAAATAGTGACTAAAATATAGTATAATATATATAGTATCGTAATCTAAAACAATATTGATTATAGATATATACCGATAATTAAATAAATAGTTCTATAAATTTGGGGCATATTAGATTTTTTTTTTTTTTTCGAAGTCACGGTAGTATCCGGACCTTTGACCCGACTAATCCACCATGGGGCTACCCCCGTATGCCCCAAGAGCACGAGCCGGGAGACAACAGGAGCAAATGGCAGGGGCAAGACTCGAACCCGTGACACTTTGGGAGCACAGACCCGACTTGACCACTACGCCATCGCCCCCAGGGGCGACATATTAGAATTATGAGTTGACGATAATAATTCTAAAAATATCTTAGGTTGAGAACTCAAGAAAGTTGCAACAAGTGTACAAGAACTCAAGGGAATCAACTAAGTAGAAATGACCATGCTCTTTCGTATTATTTTAACTTTAAATATGAAATATAGTTGTATGCTTATTTGATTGAATACTTAGGAATATGCTAAGGTATGATTGTGTCATAATTGTGATTGATTGATTTCATGATATATAATCAGATGAATGGTATGTTGTATGACTGCAATCATAGGAAATATTAGTATTTAATACATGTGGTACGTTTTATGTGTTGAATAGCTTGTGTTATAATCTTATGCATATTAATTTCATGTTTCCACAATATTTTTTGAAATTATGTTTGGAAAATATGAGACGTTGCGCATGCTAAAAACTTGATCTTGTTGAACACTTTAAGATTATTGTAATCAAGAACTAAACCACATACCAGTGCAGTGAGTCACAATTGATCGCTATGGGTGTTCTTAAATTATGAAATTGGCACTATGGTTTAAAATGGAACGATGGGCTGGACCTAGTTCCTGGACATTGGATAATTAGTGTGTCCCTATACTCCTCATGATTTAGCATTGAACGCTTTTCGTTAGAATGTGGTTATATAATGAGAACACCAAGGATAGTCCTTTCAGTCTAGATGTCAATTGAAAAACAACTGAATTGCTTGAAACATCTAATGTTTGTAAGTATTCACATGTTCTGTATTTTGACTTTAATAATGTTTGAGATGCATTATGTATGATTTCACTAGGCTTTTTGAGCTCACCCCACTCCTTATTTTTCAGGCAACCAATGAAGGTGCACTTGCTGACGAGTGAAGTCAAGCTATGCTTTAATAGTTTTATGCCTCACAGTTGAGGTCCCTTTACATGTACAATTTTATTAAATTGTAACATAGCCATGGGGGTCTAAATTTAGTTTATTATTATTCAAGTTGTTTTATCTAGTTTGTCATCCCAAATTTCAATTGTTAATGTTAATTGAATTAGTTATTTATATGTTTTCATGAAATGTGGCATGGTGTAACCAGAAGATTATTGATGTGTAAAATAGTAATATCTCGCTTCTCGATAGTGACACATGGATGCAAATGAAATTGATTAAGCAGACATCCTCATGTATGGATTTGTTATGGTATTGGTTATGGCTCGGGTGTCAAGTTGTTATAAAGGTAGTATTAGAGCTGAGGCGATAGGTAAATTAGGCAAGTATCTAAGATATAGACCATAGGTCGCCAATTCGATGGAGGAGTTGGCAGTAGTGATGTTGAGTCTATAGGTCTAGGAAAGAGATCATAGATAGAGACTTGGTTGTTATCAATGAGGCACAAAGGATCAAATAAAATGTTTAGGACATAGGTTATGACACTGAAAATGTGTGAAAACAAAACATTTGCTTAGTCAAGACACGAAATCGAGAAGATCTCGTATCTTTGATTTTTACGTGGTATAGGATGCATAGGAATTCGGAGATATGGGAGATTCTTGAACTCAAAGATTGACGAACCATGTTTGTTGAATGGTCAGTGACTTTCGAAGAGCTTGTTTCTCTATGCTCAGCTGGTATGGGATAGTTGAGTATAGTGGGTTTGTGAGGCCTTAGTCATCAAGACATTTGCAAAATTTTGTAGGTGTAGTGAGATTTTTATGTGGAAGTCTATGTCATCAATCAAGGGTGGTATGATACACCCGAACTTGAAGGCGTAGATGGAAGTTTGAAAGTTTCTCTATGCTAGTATGAAAATTGTATGATTATATGTGTAATTCTTTTCCTTGCATGTTATGCTCACTTGAAATTTTGAAATATGTATATCATAAAAAATTTTATTACCAAGCCTAAATCCCATACCCCAAAAAACATCAAAGGTTCTAGAACCACTTCACTGTGGACTTTGAAGTATAAAACAATAGGTCACTAAAACAAACGAGAACCTAGAGACATGCACCTAGAGTCATGACAACATGATTGATATACATGTTTTAGTGTTACTAATATTTGGTTGTATAGATAGAATCACAAAAAAGTGGGAATGGCAATAACAACAATTGCAACAAGAAGGAATTTCAATTAGGTTACTGTTATGATCCAAATTTTAATAGAAGATATAACCTACAGAATCCTAGAAACAGGAGAGGTTGGATTGCTGATTTTAACGAGGAAGAACAGCATGTGGAGATCACACTTAGTTGGGCACAAGAGATTTTAGCTTTCCATTGTGGAATAAGGTCTCAGATTAAGCAAAGGCTTTCACCATATGATTTCTGGTCACTTCAAGAAATCATGAAGAGAGTCAAACAAATTGGGAAAGAATTGTCAAAAAGAACAACAAATAGATGCTTTAGTGGTAATGATAGATAGGATGTAATAAAGACTATTCATTTTCTTTAGTAGAAAGTTTTGATATTTCATTATTAGTATTCATGAAAAGACTTCAAATTTCATACAAAATGAATGAAATGTTATTAGATTTATATGGATGATGATAAATTGTTTACATGGATATTTATGATTGATTTAATGAAGACCAAATGAATATTTGGTTTGTAAAAAATTGTTAGACATAAAAAATAATGTCACAAGAGTTGTCACTACTAATGAGGCTAAACCGCAACAACAGGGGGCACAAGTTAATACTACTGAGGCTCAAATAGGTACTGTGTTGACTCCTGAGTTGTTAACTGAGATCATTAGGAGAGTCACTGAGCAAGTTATGCGAGCATTACCCCAGATGCAACCACAAGCGGCACCACAGCTGCAGATACAAATTCAACACCAGGAGCAAATCCAAGTGCAGCAACAGGCACCTTATCAGAGGTTCCAGTCCATCAGATGGCACATGATGATGTTGAGGATAAGGAACAAAGATAAATGTTGATGGAATTACAGAAACTTCACCCATCTTAGTTTGATGGAAAGTTTGATTGCATGACAACTAATCATTAGTACCAAGAGCTTGATGAGCATATGGATGTTTTGGGGGTAATTGGTCCTCGGAGAGTAGCACTTGCCACACATTAGTTCAAAAGTCCAACTAAGAGTTGGTGGAGAATGCTGAAGGCAGATCCAAACACCAATGTGAAACAGATGAGCTAGGAAAGTCTAAGGAAGTACTCTATAAGAAATTCTTCCCAAAAACGACATTGAGGCAGATGCAGTCAGAGTTCATTATGCTAACTCAAAAGGACATGACAATAACTAAGTATGAGACTAAGTTCACTAAATTAGCTAAATTTACACCTAAGTTGATCAAAGAGTAACACATAAAGACTAATCATTTTACTGAAGGCCTGAAAATAAAGATCCGAAAGGACGTCTGACCATGGGTCTGAAGACATATAAAGAGGTTGTGGAAAAGGCACTGCTAGTGGAAAGAGAGCTCAACTTCGAGCAAAGGTTGAAGAACAAGAACAAGAGGCTAAAAAATGACAGAGACTACCACAGAGATCAAAAGAAACAAAATAGTGTCAACCTCAACAACAACAAGCACAGGACAAGACACAGGGATCCAAAAATTAGTCCCAAAAGAATCAGAGGCCGCAGGCACAGCAGAACCGTGCTAGAGTGGATATACAGTTGGCTAAAAGGCTGGGAGCATGTTTTCAATATGGCAAGAAGGGACACCTCACTAGGGAATGTTGAAACCAAGCACCATAGATGCAGAACCAAGTGCAGAACAATGGTTAGGGAAGGAATCAAGCGGTCATGTCCAACAGCAACCATAACAGTAGCAACCAGAGCCACAACAACAATAGTTCGAGCAGAATTAGAATAGGAGACAGAACCAAAACAGGAGAGAGACCAGGCCCCGATGTAAATCATGGCAGATAGACAGGTAGACCCAACATCAGCTATCAAAGGTACTTTTTTACTATTTAATGTTGAGAAAATATTATTTGATTCGGGTGCTACTAAGTCATTTGTTTTAGAAGGCTTAATTAAAAGGTTAAAATTAGTAACTTCTACACTACCGGAATTAGTTGTATGTATCCACTCCTATAACGACTATAGTAACTGCTCGGAACAAACTAATAACCACAGATCTTAAAGTACTATGTTTTCATGGCTATGATGTAATATTGGGTATGGACTAGTTGACACAGTACCAGGCTCAGATTGATTACCCAAGACCGAGGGTCACATTGACTTTATCATCTGGTGAGTTGGTAAAGATCTATGGTGAGATTTGGACACTACACAAAAAACCAATGGCGGCAATGCTATTCATCATGAGTCAAAGGGAAAACATCCGAAAGCTGATGAATGAGGATGTGTCGGGGACTCAATCAGGAATACAAGACATTATGATAGTGATAAATTATGTGGATGTATTTTCAGACGACCTATCAGGACTACTACCATGAAAGAAAATAGAATTCAAAATTGAGGTTTATCTAGGGAATGGCTATGTCAAGGAGCAAACATCTTACATAGTCTGTAATTTCCGTTGTTTATGGTGCCTAGATATCTAATCAGGCTCCATAGTTTTCTTTCCTATTTAATATAAAACAATAGTTTCTTTTCAAAAAAAAATTGAGGTTTATCCAGGAACTGATCATATAACTATTACACCTTATAGGATGGCACCAGTTGAACGGAAGGAATTGACGACACAGTTAGATGAGCTTCGAGAAAAAGGGTTCATTCGAACGAGTGAATCATCTTAGAGTGCTCCAGTATTATTTGCGAAAAGAAAGATGGATCTATGAGGTCATGTGTTGAGTACAGGAAACTGAACAATGTTATTGTGAACAATAGGTACCCATTACCTAGAATTAATGACCGGTTTAATCAATTAAGAGGAGCCACATATTTCTCTAAGATAGATCTAAGATCAGGATATCACCAGCTGTGTATCCAAGAGTTGGACATTTCAAAGACAACATTCAGATAAGATCACTTTGAGTTCGCTGTAATGTCTTTTGGTCTAACTAATGCACCAGCAGCTTTTTCATGGATTTGATAAACAAAGTTTTTAGACCTTACTTAGACCAGTTCATAGTGGTCTTCGTGGATGACATCTTGATTTATTAAAAAATCAAAGAGCATGTAAGACACTTGGAGATTGTTTTGGAGACTCTTAGAAACCACCAGTTATATGCTAAATTTAATAAATGTGAATTCTAAATGACAATAGTAAAATTTCTTAGCCATGTAGTATCTACAAAAGGCATATCTGTTGATCTGGAGAAGGTGAAAGCTATCATGAACTGAAAACAACCTAAGACATTCACTGAGATTCAAAGTTTCTTGGGATAAGCTGGATATTACAGGCGATTTATTCAAAACTTGTCCGGGTTAGCAAACCTATGACAAAGCTAACTTTGAAGAGAGTCAAGTTTATTTGGGACGACAAATGTGAGTCCGCTTTCCAGGAGTTGAAAAAGAGACTTACTTAAGCTTTGATACTTATTACCCCAACTCATGAAGTGGGAGATACACTATACACTGATGCGTCAAGAAAAGGTTTGGGTGTTGTACTAATGTAGGAAGGCAAGGTAGTCGTCGTTGATGCCTCACGACAAGTAAAGGTATAAGAACAAAACTATCCAAGTCATGACTTAGAGCTAGCAATTGTTGTTTTTGCCTTGAAGATTTTGAGACATTATCTATATGGAGAGAGATTTGACTTGTACTCGGACCACAAAAATCTAAAATACACATACACCTAAAAGGAGTTGAACCTCAGATAGTAAAGATAGATGAAATTCTTGGAAGATTATGATTTTCAACTTCACTATCACGGTATCACCCAAGAAAGGCAAATGTGGTAGCAGATGTCGTGAGAAGAAAATATAGTAAAACTAAAGAAGAAGATGTATCAGCTAATAGAGAGTTATAATTTGGGGGTTAGAACATATGAGGATCAAGCAGTGTTATTCACCATGGTGTATGAGTCAAATCTACTCCAACAAATGAAGGAAGAGCGGAAACAGGACAAGTGGATCTTAAATCTTATAGAAGGTATTAAACAAGGTAGAAACAGTGGCTTTAAAATTGATACAGATGGCATGCCAAAATTGGATAACAAGGTTTGTGTAGCTAAAAGCAGGCAAAGTAGACAAATAATATTAGATGGGGCACACCAGACTTAGATATACTATGCATCCTGAAGGTGACACGATGTATCAGAATCTCCTCAAGATGTATTGGTGAAAAGGGACGAAGAAAGACGTAACTACATACGTCCCTAAGTGTTTAATTTGTTAGCAGGTGAAAGCTTAACATAAGAGACCCACAAGTTTGTTCCACCCTCTTCCTATACCAAAATGGTAATGGGACAACATCGTAATAGATTTTATGAACAACTTCTCTATGAATCAGAAAGGGGAAGACACTGTGTGGGTTATAGTTGATTGTCTCACGAAGGTATCCCACTTTTTACCAATTAGATCCCCAGATTCGGTTAGTAAACTAGGAGAACTTTATGTTCGGGAGATCGTGAGATTATATGGAGTACCCAAAACTATGGTATCGAACCGAGTTGTAATGCTCACATCTCAATTCTAGCAGAGTTTGCAGAAACAATTGGGTACTAGATTGACGATGAGCACATCACTTTACCCACAGACAGATGGACAATTAGAGAGAGTAATACTAATCTTGGAAGATATGTTGAGGGGCATGTTTTCTTGATTTTAAGGACAATTGGAGCAACCACTTGCATTTAGCTAAATTTTTCTACAATAATACTATCAAGCAAGTATCCAAATGGCACCCTACGAGGCTTTGTATGACAGATCTTGCACATCCCCATCATGTTGAACAGATTTGGAAGATCGAGTGCTTAAAGGGCCAAACTTGGTAGAGGAAAGGAATGAACAAGTCAAATTGATTCCAAAGAGATTAGTGAAGGCTCAAAGAAGACAAAAGAGCTATGCTGATAGATGGAGAAGACCCTAGTGTTACAGGAAGGTGATAGAATGTTTTTTTAGGGTTAGTCCTCAAAAAGGTATTAAAAGGTTTGGACAACAAGGGAAACTGTCACTAAGATTTGTTCGAACATTTGAAATCACAAGGCGGGTAGGAGAATGTGCATATGACCTCGATCTACCTAACCAAATGTCCTTGGTACATAATGTCTTCTACATATCAACGATGCAGAAGTACGAGCCTGACCCCTCCCATATCACCCACTAGGAGGAAATACGAGTACAAGATGCCGCCACATATGAGGAGTTTGCGATAAGTATACTGGATCACAAAGTACAGAGCCTAAGGACAAAGAGCGTCCCACTAGTCAAAGTATTTTGGAGGCATCACGGCGTCGAGGAAGTAACCTGGGACTTAGAAAGTGAAATGCGAACAAAACATCCCAGTCTATTCACCAAGTGCACCCAATTGACATTGTTGTGGATGGCGAACAATTTAGGTAAACTATTTCAAATTTTAAGGATAAAATTTCAATTTCTCAATATATATGTATACATATAAAGTAAAATGAATGATAGAATGTTAAAATATATATATATATATATATATATATATATATATATATATATATATATATTATAAAAGAGAATGGAAGAAGAGATAATCAATTAATAAGAGTGAGAGAAGATGGGGTGTAGAGAAGATAAAATTCATTTATTGTGATAGTGGTGTGATAAAATAGACATTTTGATATGACAATTAATAAGAGTGAGAGCAGATGGGGCATAGAGAAAATATGGTTCATTTATTGTCCTAGTGGTGTGATAAGATAGACATTTTAATATGACAGCTGAGGTAAGGTTCATTTATCGTTTGACTTTGCATATCTCTCAATATGACGCCCCATAGTGTGCTCATAAATAAATAATCACATTATATCCACACACACACACACACACACACACACACACACACACACACATATATATATATATATATATATATATATATATATATATTGTGAAGGTATTACAACTTAGAGTAGGAGAGAAATACTGAAAAAGATTCATGGATTTCTTCTTCTTTTTTTTTGAAAAGAAACTAGATATTATATAATAATTAAACATTACATCCAGATGAGGTATCTGGTACAAAAGATTACATATCTTTACATGAAATTTAGAATTTCCCCCCTTTTACAAAGCCATTCCTCAAAACTATATCCTTTTCCTAATTTCAAGTTGGAAATCCATGTAGCAAAAAGGCCGTTAGATCTTTCCCATATGACTTTGGTTTGCTTTCCTTTATCTTCAAAAATTCTTGCATTTCTTTCCTCCCAAACAGCGTACTAGATAGAGAACAAAACTGTCTTCCAAAATTGTTGACTCTTCAAAGTAGAAACTACTTCCAAAATTTGAATAGTATTATCATCTGAGGGAGGAACAAAACTTTTGTGCTTCGTATTCCACCAACTCCATAGCTTTTTCACCACCTTACACTCCCAAAAAAGATGTTGCATTGTCTCAGCCGCTTCCCTGCACATCACACAGATTGAAGGATTTAGGTGACATTTAGGAAAATGCTTTTGGATATTCTCATTTGTGTTTAGTTTCCTCAAGCATATAAGCCATGCTAGGATTCGGGCCTTTGTAGGACTTTTTCCAAATAAAATCTGTTTGGAGGTAAAGCACTTGACCGTCTTCTTCATTTAAAGATTCTAGAAAAGAGCTAACAGAAAAAATTCTGTTTGTTTCTCTCATCCATAGTGGCCGATCTGCTGCCTCATTTCTTTCCAGCTGAAAACCATAAAGTGCTGTTAATATGCCTTCCATCTCTTCCATCATGTCTTCTCCGATGTTTCTTCTCAAATGAAGGTTCCATCCCCAATGATTTCTCCCTTCTTCCAGATTGTTGAATCTGAAATCAGCAACTGTCCCCGCTTGCTTATTAGATAATCTGTAGATATTAGGAAACTGTTCCTTAAGACTTGCATTACCACACCATATATCCTCCCAAAAAACGATGGATTCTCCGTTTCCTACCTTCCATCGGATGTGTTTTCTAAATTTGTTGTAGATATTATGGATGTCTTTCCATGGGGATCTATGGCTGCAGTTACTTTTAATTCCAGCTTCCTTACCTTGAGCTTTGGATCCATGAATACTTTTTATTACTGTAGCCCACAAAGCCATAGGGTTCATTTGGAGCCTCCATAACCACTTGCCTCTAAGAGCAATATTTCTTCTCTTCAGCCTGCCTATTCCCAATCCTCCTTTATTAATACTTTTGCAAACTTGAACCCAGTTGACTAGGTTACATCTTCTAAGGTCTTCATTATTGTTCTATAGGAAGTCTCTCATGATCTTTTCAATGGTGGCTGCAACCTTTTTAGGTATCCTAAAGATCGACATATAGTAGGTTGGAATGGCCTCCAAAACTGTTTTTATTAGCAGCAATCTACCTCCTCTTAAGAGGAGAGCTTTCTTCCATCCTGCCATTCTTGTTCTTGCTGTTTGAATAACTGGATCCCAAAAATCCATTCTGTTCAGATTTCCCCCTAATGGAACTCCTAGATACTGGATGGGCCACTGCCCTTTGGGAACATTTAATTCTTTAGCAAGATTAGCCACTGTTTCATCCTACATATTAATCCCCAACAGTTGACATTTCCTCCTATTAACTTTCAGCCCTGATACATAGCAGAAAGTATGCAGGATTTCTTTTGCTATCTGCAGATCCTTATTGTTCTATAAAAACATTATGCAATCATCTGCAAAAAGTAGATGGAGAAGCTTGATTTTATCCTTTCCTACACTGAACCCTTCCAATTTGTTCACATCTGCTGCTTTTTTCACAATTCTAGAACAAGCATCTGCCTCTAATGTGTATAAAAAAGGAGACAGGGGATCTCCTTGCCTAAGGCCCCTTTGGGCATTCACCTTCCCTCTGGGCTTCCCATTTAAAAAAACTGATAAGTTTTTGGTAATTAGACAAGCCTTCATACATATTCTCCATCTCTCTCCAAAACCTTTTTTCATCATAACAAAGTCCAAGAATCCTCATCGAACTAAATCATATGCCTTGGCAAAATCAACTTTTAGTAGAAGGCCTTCTTTCCCTTTTGATCTGTACTCTTCTACTGCCTCATTTGCAATTAGGATGGCATCGGTGATTTGCCTATCCTTTACAAATGCCATCTGTTTATCACTTATAGTAGTGGTAAGGACTTGTTTCAACCTATTTGCCAACACCTTTGCCATTATCTTGTACAAACTTGTGGTAAGGCTGATCGGCCTGAAATCCTCCATACGCATAGACTCATGCTTCTTTGGGATCAAACATATATAAGTCTCGTTGACTTTCCTATTGATGATTGCCTCTTGGTGGAATTCTTCCATGCATCTAGAAATATCCTGGTTTATGATTTCCCATGTTTTTTGGAAAAAGGCCATTGTGTATCCGTCCGAGCCCGGAGCCTTATCTCCATCCATGCTGAAAACTGCTTCTTTAATTTCCTCAATTTGAAAATCTCTTTCCAGCCACCTTCTTTCCTCCTCATTTATTTGGTGCCAATTCACTCCTTCAATGCCCCAATTGTAGACCTGCTCATCCTTGAACAGGTTGTTGAAATATTGAGTGATGATATCTTCAATTCCTTCTTTATCTTCCACTACTCTTCCTCTTTTATCTTCTAATTTTGATATAATTTTTCTAGATTTCCTGAGGGATAAAATCCGGTGGAAAAATCTGGAATTCACATCTCCTTCTTTTGCCCATTTTAACTTGGCTCTCTGTCTAAGCCTCCTTTGAACTCTGCAGTCAAGAAGCTGGATCTCCTCCATTACCTTCTTTCTTTCTTTTAGAAGCTCTACAATGTCTTCCTCCTCCTCCTCGCCTTCCATTCTGCTGTCAATGCCGCTCAGAACCTTGTTCAGTTCCATTAATTTTGCCTCTTCTTTTTCCATTCTTCCTTTGCTCCATTCCTTAATTTTTTGTTTGAGCTTTGGAGTTTTGTCATGAACTTATATTCTTCCCATCCTCTACTCAGATCTACTTCCCATTCAGTTTTAACCATTCCCAAGAAGTCTTTGTGATTTAGCCATTCATTATCAAGTTTGAAAGGCGTCGGACCCCACTTAATCTTCTCTGTTTCCAACATAATTGGCAAGTGATCTGAAGTTATTCTTTGAAGACCCCACACCTTTTCATGTTCAAATTTACTTCCCTATGCATTGTTGTGGAGGAATCTGTCCAATTTGGACATCGCTGGCTTTTCTCTTCCATTGCTCCATGTGAATCTCAAATTCACCAACTTAGTCTCTTGCAACTTCATGTCGCTTATCCAGTCTTCGAACATTAGCATAGTGGTAGAAATTCTGCTACTGTGTTTCTTTTCTTCCATACTGCGAACCATGTTAAAGTCTCCACCTACACACCACGCTTCCGAGATATAACTAGATAAGGCTGCTAATTCTGTTAAGCAGTCAATCCTACCCTCCTTATCACATGGCCCATACACATTGGTGAACCACCAGGCTCCACCT
>JAJIYU010000298.1:0-56435 GCA_030144865.1 Tinospora cordifolia
AAATAGACGAAGAAATACATAAATAAATAAATTTACTATAATATTAAAGTAATTGAAACACAACAAGAATCATATATCAATTATAAAAAAATGCAATATAAAAAATATAATGTAAAAACTTAAGATCACATTATAAAATTATAAATATTACACTAATTATAAAAAAAATTATAATATTGTAAAATTAATTTGTATTATTTATAAATAACATGAAATTTTAATATATGATAAATACAAATATAAATGTATACTTTAAAAATGCAAAGTAAATTACTTATTAAAAATTTATTATTGAATTAAAAAGAAATAAATATTAAAAAATAAAAGATACAGAGAAAAAAAAAAAATTTTAAAAAGGTTTTTTTTTTAAAGGGAAAGCCCTTTATCAATAACAAATAGTAAAGGAAGATCTGGCGTGAATTGGAGCAACCAACTCACGCCAAACTTGGTATAGATTGGTGAAACCCTAAATATCTGGCGTATGGAAAAAAAAAAAAAAAAAATCATTTGAAAACCAACCACTTGGCAATGTTCCATCATGATAGAACACCATGTATTATTGCTCATCTCAATTTTCAAATAAAAATTATAAGATTCTTGGAAGTGCACAGACTGAAACGAAATTGCACCCAATACTTATTTATGTAAGATATTCCAATTTTAGTTGAATCGTACTGCAGTCACTCTAATACTGTAAGTGGCAACAAGAAGGTGCCTAATGCCATTTACATTGTAGACCCATCTTTGTATACAAAGTACCATGTAACAAAAAAGGTAAATTAAATAGTATTCATCTCCATGGTTTAAAAAAAAAATGTATCATATATACTTAAATTTAAAAGGAAAAAATTTATTTTATTGTTATCAATTTTTTTAAGAGATGTTAAATGAATTTCACCAATGTGGTATTGTATTTTTAAAAATATATTTTTTGACTTGATTATTGTAAGATAAATATTATTTTTTTATAATTAAATTTTAAAAATATATCACATAATATACCCTATTTTTATCGTGAACTGTCCACGCGACAAATTGGTTATACCTAGCCCAACTATCGGCTCAGCCCTTTCTATTAATCTCTTTTTGAAAATGGATATTTAAGGATCTCTCTTGTTCATATATCTTAAAATCGGATCAATATTCATTTCATACATAAGCAATCATTACTTAAGGGAATATATTTTTTGAAAAATGCTTTCAAAATGATTTTTTAGAGAAAAAAAAAACCCTTTCACTGAAACATTTTTTTTCTTCTATGCATTCAAGTTAAAAAATGAAGAAGAAGAAGAAAAAAAATTAGCAAAAATTATACATAGACATATCACTGTAAAAAAGTCAAGTATTTGTAACATTACTAGCTGTTTAAGAAATAATTTTAATGAGTAACATTAATCAAGTAAATAAAATCCAAGTTTAGGTTATAAGATGCGACTTAATTAATTAGGGTAGTCAAAAAATACAAAAAAATAATAATAATAAAATAAAAAATGTGGTACAACTAGATGTTGGCAAAGTTCATTTAACCACTGTTTTTGTTTTGTTTTTTGAAATGCTTGATTTAAAATTTTATACTATGTTTAATGGACATAGGAAAGAAGCCGAAAGGGTTTCGATTATTTTTATTTTTTCTAAATAATCATCCAAGATACATACCATATTATATATCATTTGTAAGACATCTTGTCACACTACTACCTTACACGTGGAACCTCACTTAGCTTAATAATGTCACGTGAAGAGGAGAAGTAACCTCTAGAAGTGCAGATGCTGGTCTTCTATTGGATACAAACAAAGAGTTTTGGGATCATTTTGCGAGATGAGTTGACTCTGAAAGAATATCAAAGCCCTTAGTTTTTATTTCCACAAAACAATTAAGCAAACATGATTTGATACCCACCCATTCAAACAGACCCAGTTGCACGCATTCAGTTCATAATAATTTAATTATTTTTTGAGCGATAAAATCAGTACAATCATATACAAATTAGACTAACGTGGCAAGCCATGTGTGCGAAAATGTTGATTGGGTAATGACGTGTCTAAAATAAAGAAGTGGATGATTTGACAAATGCACAGAAACACGTTTCAATTTTTAGGTAAGGATAAGCCATTTTGCCCTCAAACAATCACAAGAGAGAAAGAAGATAGCAACAACAACAATTATTGGAGAGTGTTAATATTTCAATACAATGGACAACAATTGGCTTATTTGAATCCTAGAAAAAAAAAAATAGACAAGATTTTACTTCACCATTGCTTGTAAGTAAGTTAAAAAAGATATGAATTATTTTTTTAAAAAAAATGTGCTGATTACATACACGCCTACAACAACACAATTAACATTGTTTGGTTTTTCTAGCAAAAAGTGTTAAATTTGTGTATGATTGTACAGATTTTACCGATCTAAAAATACTAATGCGCGCAAAAATGGTTATGGCCACAACCAAATGACAATTTTTTAACCTTGTAGGTAAAACATCACAACTTGCCCTGAGCATCACCTCTTATAAAGGGTTCTGTCAAAAGCTTTGTATATAAATTGGTTGACTTTTTCTATTATCAAATGTTGGTGTAGTTCCTTAATCCTTTAGAGGCCTTTCAATGTGTAGCTCAGACTTTTTGAAAGGATGTCAAAAGAAAGAGGTAAAAACCGAGAGACAGTAATTTGTTGGGAATGAGATTCAATCTTTTTGTTGCTTACTATTAATTTATAAGCTGTTTTATTTCACTCATATAACTATCTGGTTTAATTCATCATTCCGAAATATTAAAAAAAAATAAAGATATTTATTTATTACATTCAACTTATTTCTTAGAAAACAAATTAAAAAAAGGTCAAAAGATTGTATATCCTAACGAATTATACGTGAAGATATTGATAACACGCACGGAGTTAATAATGTTTTATAATTAATCGATTAAGCAGTAGCTCAGAAACCACGTAAAAAGTATTATTTATTATTCAATGACATATTCTTCTTTTTTCTTCCTCAAAAATTTACTTTTTTCTTTTTTTGTCTTTTTGTTTCTTTTTCTTCTGAATTATTTATTCTTATTATTATTGTAATTATTAGCTATTATTATTAGCTATTATTATTACTATTATTATTATTATTATTATTATTATTTTAAATTCAAGTGAGCGATCTATTTTTATTATTATTTTTAATATTAAGTGATTCATCTAATGAACGAACCAACCAAAGGGCATTCTAAGAAGTTAGTTTGACTAACATAGAGTTTTAATTTTTCAAACCTCAAGTTAGGTTAAATTTTGACTCTAACCAGACCCAACTTAACCTCTCTAAAGACTACCAAAATATCCTACACCACCATGGAAAGCGAATAGGGTGGATATGACATGTTCTCTCATCTGAACTACATCACTTGATCCAAGTACTCCTACTCAGGCTGCTGGTATGTACTAGTAATTCTGAAAGCCTAGCGATTTTAATAATTTTATTCAGTGGTTCGTAGCATTTGGGACCACGGAGACGCGTGCTGAACCCACTTGCGTTTTGGAAGGTCGGTGCGGTTTGAGCCTAAATAGGTTGGTAGGGTCTGGTCAGCGCTTGTGGGGCGCGAAACGACTTGCTTTCTTTATTTTGCCGGACTTGTCCAGAAGACTCGTGAGTTCCAAGTGGGTTCGCAAGATTTGAGGGTCGGCAAGATTTGAGGGTTTAAAAAAAAAAAAAAAAAAAATCTTTTTTTGGGTTTTTAAATACTATTTTTACAAATAGACAACATAGTAGGTACATATAATATATGATAAGATATTTTTGTTTAATTTTAAAATTTTTATTTTACAAAATTCATAAAAGCTTTGCAAGAACTATATATAAGTGTATAATTCAATACGTAACACACAATAAATTATAAAAATAATTATTTATAATTTAATATAAACAATATGGAATAAAAAATCTTAAGAAGTTGTTAAAAAATTAAATGAAATAAAAATTAAAATAAAGACTTATATTATGCAGATCACTATATGATATAACCACATTGTAATGTTTGTTATAGACAAGTAGAATGAAAACTATATATAGGTCCAAAAGATTATAAATCTTCTTATTTTTATATCTAACTAATGATAAGTTAAAATATTTTGCTCCAAAACTAATTTGTACTCCAAAAATAATGATTAGTACAAAGGCCTACCTGAGGCCCGATCTAAGGCTCGATTCCATTTATAGATAGATGAGGCCTGGGCCACGGCTTCTTAATGATGGCCTCGCCTAGCTCGACTCTAATGGCCCAAATGGGTATGACTAGGCCCAAATCCCTTGTCCACTCTAGAATAACCATTGTGCATGGGGGGTCGCATTGCGGCAGTTAGGTTTAATAATAAAAGGAAAAAAAAAATACGTTTTTATATACCGTATTTACAATATATTACTATAATACCATATATTTTAACCTTATACAAATATTAAGATATTAATTACAAAAATAACAGAGAGAGTAGACGAATAGAGGGAGCACAAGTAGACGAACAAACGAACAAAAGACAATAACGTGAAATAGTTCAGCGGCGAACAACAATAATCTGGCAAAGGACAATAATTCTTCTTTTTCTTCTTCACAAGATCTAGCTATAACAGTTTGGCAGACAACAATCCAATAAATAGTAACAGTTCTTCTTCTTTGCAACTAGTTCTAGTCTTTCCTGTACTATGAGAAGTATAACAAAGCAACAAAAAAAAAAAAGACAAAAAAAATGATAAAAGGAAAAAAGTGAAAAAAGATTATATATTAGTTGTATAATATATACAAATGATATATATATGTACACACATGATGCATATATATCATATATATACATATAATTGGTATCTGTATATTAATCATATATAACAAACAGCAGCAGCACAAAGAGATCATGAAGAACAACACAGAGAGATCTAGACAGTAGAGGCAAATAGGAGTTCAACGATGAGCAGCAATAGCAATGGGGTTTCAATGATCTCTACCAGAGAAGAAGACGACAATCTCCAGCAATGGCAGTAGTAGCAATTGGGGCTTAACAATGAGCAGTAACAATAGTAGGGATTCAACGATCTCCGGCAATGACGATCAAAAGAAGAAGCCGATGCCCTAAAAAGCAAATGGGATATAACATCCCGCCTCCCGTGCCCGGGCCCATGTCATCCGACATTTGACGCCATGAAGTAAAATAAATCATTTATTATTTAATAAAAAATTTTAAAAGCTACAACAAAATAAAATAATAAATAAATTTGGACCCACATGCCTTACAATGAGATTAAATAAAATTTTTCACATATTAAATAACGCCCATGCAGCCTTGATAATTAATTTCCTGAAATATTAAAAAAATGAAGGGTGAGCTATGAAACACAGTAAATCATCCCAAACATTTGCCCGTGTCACGTTATCTTTATTTCATTTTTTTTGCATATCTATGAGATATCCTATGCACATTAATCTATGTACAAATAATTTCTAAAAATCATTGACACCATGAAGTAAAATAAATCTTTTATTATTAAATAAAAAATTTCAAAAGTTACAACAAAATAAAATAATAAATAAATTTGGGCTCACGTGCTCTACAATGACATTAAATAAAATTCTTCACATATTAAATAACACTCATTCAGCCTTGATAATTGATTTCCTGAAATGTTAAATGAAGGATGAGCTATGAAGCCCAATAAATCATTCCAAATATTTAATTTATTACTTTGAAAAAATAAGACATGCATAGAAACCACTTACAAGGAATTAAATGATTTCACCAATTTATTGTTTTCTATTGTCATTAAACACCGAAAGGATATCTTCGGTATTCCAACCTTAGGAAAAGAGCTACTATACTGAACTCAGACCCATTGGAGTGGGCTAGTATCAATTCTGAAACTTTTTATTACCTCACAACTCCTATTTAGAATACTCACAGTGCAAATTCGACCTCGTGCTGCTACGTGGTTAAAATCTCTATTTAATCTTTTATTAATTGTAATAGCATAACAAATAACTATTTAAACGTAATTTAAACATTCCAACAGTATAACATTACATCACTAATCAACATGTAAAATAAAATAGGAAGGATGACTTTTGATTTCTGATATAGAAGATCGTACAAGAAACAGCTATGGAGCATACTCTCTCACTCAAAGACGATATAAAAATTGAATTGCATAAATTAAAAAGGCATAAAAAAACACAAGCAAGCATTATTTGAATCAAAATAATATATTAAAAAGTGAAAATCATTTCACCTCGAGATCACTTCCTAAATTCCTTTTAGATCTTTTCCCCAAAATTTGCATAGCACCTCGTTACTACTACTTCGCAGGCTGTTTAAAACAGTTCAAGGAAAAGAAAAGGACCAAAGATGTCAAGAAGGAGGCAGATAGAGCAAGAATAAACTCTATTCAATTCTTGTTGGGATGATTGAAATGAGTGGGGTGGGGAGGTTTATATAGAGTCTCCGAGGATTAGTTTTGTACTATTTTGCTTTCCTAATGTAGAAAACTTCCTTTTTTTACTTGATTGGGGCAGCTAGAGGTTTAGGGTTTGAGATTATGTTTTTTTGTATTTTTTCGTAATTTTTAGGTATTTTTATGTATTTTCTCCAATTTTTTCAGATATTTTTTTAATTTTTTTAAATATGCGTCCTGTGCGCGCATGGCCCAAGGCCCATCCGCCAATTTTTATATATATGTATGTATGTATGTATGTATGTATATACACATATATTTAAATTTCAAAAAATATCATACTAAATATAATATCAAAAATATTATTTCCTTATGATATGAAACTAAATATTATAATAGTGAAAACTATTATAATAATGAAGAATGTTATGTGCGCGCACACACACACACATATATTTATACTCATATATTACTATATGTTTAGTATTGATACATATATTAATTGTAATTAATTAATATATATACTTGTGGTTATATTAATGCATATATATATATATATATATATGCGTCTATACCAATTAATTAATTAATTAATTAATCAATTAATTGCATATTTCTACATTAATCAATTCAAGATAATATGTTAATTATATATATATATATATGTATGTATGTATGTATGTATGTATGTATGCACCAATTAATAAATAACACTTAATTCAAAATAAAATGTCACATATATAGGCACCGATTAATATATATACATGTGTCTATACCAATTAATCAATTACATTGTATAAGCATACATATATATACAAAATAATTGAGGTATTACATTCTACCCCTCCTAAAAGGGATTTCGTCCTCGAAATCTGTCACTAGGTTTTTTCAGTGTCATTTGATCGAGCGTTTCTAGTAAAAAAGTTTTGGGTACTTATTCTGTATTTCACGTTCCAATTCTCCAAGTAGCCTCTTCTATTCCATGGTGTTTCTAGAGGACTTTAACTAAGGAAATATCTTTTGTTCTCAGACTGTGTACCTTGCGATCTAGAATCCTAACCATCGCTTCTTCATATGTGGCACCATTTTGGATGTCTACTTCTTCTCATCGGATTATGTGGGAGGGATCTGATTCCTCAGCATTGATACGTGAAATACGTTGTGGATTGATGACATTCAATTTGGAAGGTCTAACTCGTAAGCACATTCACCGATCTTCCTGAATATCTCGAAGGGTCCAATAAATCTAGATGCTAGTTTTCCTTTGATTCCAAATTGTTTACTTCTCTTATGAGGACTAATCCTCAGAAACATTTTATGACCTAAGTGAAATTCTAGAGGTCTTCTTCTCCTATCAGCGTAACTTTTTTATCTAGTTTGTGTTGTGGTCAGTCGCTTTTAAATTTGTTTCACCTGTTTATTCATCTCCTACACAAGATCTGGCCCAGTAAGAATGTGATCCTCAAGTTTAGCCCAATAAGTTGGTGATCTGTAGGGCCTCGCATAGAAGACTTCATATGAAGCCATCCTTATAGTTGCCTGATAACTATTATTATAGGCAAACTCTGTTAAGTACATGTACTTACCCCAGTTCCCTTTGAAGTCAAGGACACAAGACCTCAACATTCTTCAAGCGTCCGGATGACTCTTTCAGATTGGCTATCCATCTGAGGGTGAAAAACTGTACTCATGGTGGGTGTAGTGCCTAGTTTCTTTTTTATACTCTTCCAAAATTGTGAGGTAAAACATGAGTCTCGGTCTGTTAATATTGTCTTAGGTATCCCATGAAGGCGTACTATGTCTCTCACATAGAATTCACCTAGTTTACTGACTTGGTCCGTAGATCTAATGGGCAAGAAATGTGTCATTTTAGTGAGACGATCCACAATTACCCAAACAATATATTTTCCTTTCTGATATTTGAGTAAATCGTTGACAAAATCCATAGTGATGTTATTCCACTTTTACTCTGGGATCGAAAGTGGTTGTAACAGTCCAGAGGGTTTTCGATGTTCTGCCTTTACCTGCTGACAAGTTAGGCACTTAGAGACATACTTAACAACATCTTTCTTCATGCATCTCCACCAATAGGTCTTTCAAAAATTTTGATACATCTTATCTCTTCCTAGATGCATCATGTACTTTGTTTGACGGGCTTCGTTTAAAATGGTTTGCCTACTCAGTCTATTTTGCGGTACACAAATTCTTTCTCCTAGCCTTAAGGTACCTTCAACATCCATTCTAAAATCGGTATGCTTTCCTCGTTGAATTCCTTCAATCAACCTTGTGAGTCATTTGTCTTGCCTTTGATCTTCCCTAATATGATGCATAAGATTCAGTTGACAAAACATATTGTATAGATAGGTTCATTCTTCATTTAATGTTATGCCCATCCTGAAGTCTTTGATCAGTTGGTACATCTGACCCTTTTCTTCTTCTTGTTTACTGAATTTTCTACTGAGGGCGTCTGCTACTATATTGGCTATTCCTGGATGGTAATGAAGTTGAAAATCGTAGTCTTTAAGGAATTCCATCGACTTACGTTGCCTAAGGTTCAATTCTTTCTAGGTATAAATGTATTTCAAACTTTTTTGATCTGAAAACAGGTTGAACCTCTCACCATACAGGTAATGCCTCCAGATCTTCAAGGCAAACACTTTAGCTGCTAATTCTAAGTCATGTGTTGGGTAGTTTCGTTCATGGATCTTTAGTTGTCGCAAGACATAGGCAACAACCTTTCCTTCTTGCATTAAGACTGCATCCAATCCATTCTGTGAAGCATCTGTGTATAGAACATATGTCCGCTAATTTGAAAAGTTGTGAATGAATCTTTTGTAGTATCCAGCTAGGCCCATGAAGCTTTGGATCTCAGTGATCGTCTTAAGTTGTTTTCAATCTGTGACAGCTTCCACCTTTTCAGGATCTACAGAGATACCTTTCGCTGATACTACATGACCAAAAAATTTGACCGCCTTCATCCAGAATTCACACTTGTTGTAATTGGCATACAATTGGTGTCTTATGAGTGTTTCTAACACGATCCTCAGGTATTCTAAGTGTTCCTCTTTGGACTTGGAGTATATTAGGATGTCGTTAATGAGCACCACGACAAACTGGTCAAGGTATTGCATAAATATTCGATTCATTAAGTCCGTGAATGTTGTCGGGGCATTGGTTAAACCAAAGGGCAATACTGTAAACTTGAAGTGTCTATATCGGGTTCTAAAGACAGTCTTGTGAATGTCTGATTCACAAATCATCAACTGATGATATCCTGACCTAAGATCAATTTTGGAGAAATGAGTTACTCCTCTCAATTGATCAAATAGGTCATCTATTTTTGGTAAAGGGTACTTGTTCTTTACCGTCGCCTGATTCAATTTTCGATAGTCAACGCAGAGTCTCATAGATCTGTCCTTCTTTTTTACAAACGGCACCGAAGTTTCCCAAGGTAATTCACTTGGTCTGTTAAATCATTTCTCCTGTAGTTTATCTAGTTGAGTCTTCAACTCGATTAATTCCACTGGTGCCATACGGTATTATAATACCCCGACTATTTTCTATATATATATATATATGTATGTATGTATGTATGCATATGTGATTTAATTGATTAATTGGTATAGATAGGTGCATATACATTAATTAGAACCTATGTGTGTGACACTTTAATTAATACATATTAATTTGTGCATGTATATATTATTTTGAAGTGATATACAATTAATTATTTAATTAATTGGTGTAAAAGTATATATTTATGCACATATAGATATATATTAATTATAATTAATATATGTATTAATATAAAGAATATAATAGGATTAATTAATAGTAAAATGTAGTAAAAAAATTGAAAAAAAAATATATATATATAAGTTTAAAAAAGAAAATAAAAAAATAGCAAATGGTGCATGCGTTTGCAATTTGCAAATGCAAGGCGCAAGGCCGCGCAGGCTTCGCCGCGTGCGTGCATTAAAAATTTCAAAAAAAATATTTTATTACTAAAAAATTAAAAAAAATGACAAAAAATATCGAAAAAATACGAAAAAAAACGAAAAAAACCCTAAAAATCAAATACTCAAACCCTAGTCGCCCCAACTAAGCAAAAATGGAAGTTTTCCTGATTAGAAAGGCAAAAAACGACAGATCTGACCCTCAGAGACTCTATATAAACCTCCCTACCCTACCCATTTCATTCATCCCAGAACAAAAGTTGAAATTCTTTTTGCTCTCTCTCGCTCTTTGCCTCCTTCTTGGCACCCTCTCAGTCTTTTTCTTTTCTTGAGCTATTCTAAATAGCCTGCGAGATAGTAACAAAAAAATGCTACAAAGATTTAGGAAGCGATCACGAGGTAAAATTCTTTTCCTTTCTTTTGATTTATTATTTTGATTTAAATAATCTTTACTTGTGTGCTTAGTTTAATTTATGTTTTTAAATTATTATATTGCCTATGACTGAGAGAGTATGCTCTGTAATTGCGTCTCGTACAATCTTCTACATCAAAAATTGAAAATACATATTTCTGTTGATTTATGATGTTATACTATTGGTATATTTAATTACTGTTAAAATATTTATTTATATTACTTTTATACACCAAAAATAAGATTAAATAAGATTTCAACCACGTACCGATAAGGAGACGAACTTTTTGTGTTCCATGTAGAATTGGATTTTAAACTGGTTGTCAAGACTGACACTAGAATGGAACGGGTTTCGGGAATGATCCCACTAGAGATGGGTTTGAGTTTCATAATTGATCTCTCTCCCTAGATCTGGAACATAGAGGTTATTCCCGTTCGGTCTAAATTACGACTGAAATAATATATTGTTTGAATTGATTTAATCCCTAAAAGTGTTTGATATGCTTATATTATTTGGTTGTAATAATAAATTAAATAAATAAAAAATTCACTGGGTTTTTTAGCTCACCCCCTTTATTTTTTACATTTTAGGTCATTAATTTATCGGCCTACGTGAAAGGTTATTTATTAGGAATTCTTTTTATTTATTTCATTGTAAGGTACGAATGTCCAAGCTAAATTATTTATTTCAGTTTTAAATTTATTTTTCACTGTAATAGATCATGTACTTAGAATCTTAGAATAAATAAATAAAGGATTTTGTTTATGAAGATAGGAAATATTTTTATACATAGACTTATATGCACAGGAAGTCTCTTAGAAAGAAAAAAAAACGTAACACGGGCCCGTCTCATGGGTGGCCCAAGATTATTGATCAAAGAAAATTATGCCGTCAGATGACGTGGATGGTGGGGCTCGGGAGGCAGGGTGTTACATGTATGGAGGTATAGCTATGAGGTTGGTTCTAGGTTGGAGTTTAATCTTGAAGTCGAGACCTCTAGTCGGTGGTAGTCCGGGTAAGTCATCAGGAAATACATCTTCATTGTCTTGGACCACTTCTAAGCTCTTGATCTCTTTCTGTCCTTCAAAGTCCTCCTCTAAGAGTTTATTGAGGTTGTCCTTCTGCCTTAAGCTGTTCAATATGACTATCATTGAGCTCCTAAGTAACCTATGAATATCAACATTAATTTTAAAGGCTTTTTTTTAGGGCAACATTATCGTCACTCTTCTCTTGAGACAATTGATTTGCACCTGATACTGGTCTAACCAATCTATACTTAATATCACATTGTACCCGTGGAATGGAAGTACTTGAAGATTAGCCGAAATTAGCCTTTTTAATTTATGTAACTCAATATAAAAATTGAATTGCATAAATTAAAAAGGCATAGAAAAACCAAACAAGCAAGTATTGTTTGAATCAAAATAATAAATTAAAAAGTGAAATTGTTTCACCTCGAGATCGCTTTCTAAATTCCTTTCAAATCTTTTTGGCAAGATCTGTGTAGTACTTCGTTACTACTACTTTGTAGGCTATTTAGAACAGCTTAAAAAAAAAAGGGACCAAAGATGCCAAGGAGGCAGAAAGAGCAAGAATGCACTCTATTCAATTCTTGCTGGGATGAATGAATTGAATGAGGTGAGGAGGTTTATATAGAGTCTCCGAAGGTTAGTTTTGTAATATTTTATTTTCTTAATATAGAAAACTTCCTTTTTTTTTACTTGATTGGGATGGTTAGAGGTTTAAGATTTGATATTAAAGTTTTCTTGTATTTTTCTTTTGCAATTTTTCGGGTATTTTTATGTATTTTTTCCAATTTTTTCGTACTTTCTTCCATTTTTCATATATTTAAAAAAAATTTAAATATCCGCACTCCTGTGTGCGCATGGCCTGCGTGTGATTTTGCGAGTGGCCTAGCGCGCCAGTGCGCAAGCGCATGGGCCCCATGCGCCAAATTTTTTTGATTATATATATATATATACACATATATTTAAATTTCAAAAAATATTATACTGAATATAATATCAAAAATATTATTTCTTTATGATATCATACTAAATATTATAATAGAGAAAACTATTATAATAATGAAGAATGTTATGTAAACACACACACACATATATATATATATCCATATATTACTATATGCTTAGTATTAATACATATATCAATCGAAATTAATTATTATATGTACCTATGGTTAGATATATACAAAAACTAATAAATAACAATTAATTCAAAATAAAATGTCACATATATAGGCATTGATTAATATATATACATATATTTATATCAATTAATTAATTAAATCGTATACATATATATATATACAAAATAATTAGAGTATTTAATGAAAAGAACACCAGAACGACTTGCTTCTGCTCGACGATGTATACACAGCTTCTGCAACTTCTTCCTCTTCGATCAGCAGTGGCGATAGTGGAATAGTAGCAATGGCAGCAACTTCTGCTTCTTCTTCTTTTGTAGCTTATGCAACTTCTTCTTCTTCAATTAGTGATAGTGAAACAGTAGCAGCGGCAGCACCAGCGGCAGCTTCTGCTTCTTCTTCTTTGATCAGCAGCGGCGATGGTGGAAGAGTAGCAACGGTATCAGCTTCGAGTTCCTCTTTTTCGTCTTTTTCGTGAAATCCAAGCAATTGCTAAAATCGCAAGATTTATTTATTTTTTCTTTGCAACGCTATTCATCTTTATCCCGGTCAATGCTTTGCCCCACTAAGTAAACGAATGAAAACAAAAGAGAAGCTCTAAATAAATGCATGAATGCAACCCCCAACTGCTCCCACTACAAAAATATATTATTAAATATTAATTGCAATTTTCGTCAAATTCCAACAACCGAAATTGAACATTCAAAGCTTCGCGTCTTTCTTCTATAGTGTTTATATGCATCAAATCAAGCCAACAAAGGAAAAAAAAAAAAAGAATAAATCTTTTTGACTCATGAAGTTCAAAAAAATATCTGTTCTAACTGAGTCACTTAACTTGTCATTATTTCTCCTTATATAATTGAACTTGCTCGTGTGGCCAAGAACCGTCGCATGCTCTTTTTATTGTCGTCTTCTCCTTCTTTTTCTGGTCTAGCTGTTATTTATTTAGAGTTTTTGGACATTTCTTCTCTACCTCTCTCACTCTCTCTAAGGCAGCGTTTACATCACAAATCTTAAGAGTTCACTGAGCGGAGACGCTTAATGGATTTTGTGGTTTGGATCTCCAACCACAAATAATAAATAAGATTAAATAAGATTTCAACCACATATCGATACGGAGACGAACTTTTTGTGTTCCATGTAGAATTGGATTTTAAACTGGTTGTCAAGACTGACACTAGAATGGAACGGGTTTCAGGAATGATCCCACTAGAGATGGGTTTGAGTTTCATAATTGATCTCTCTCCCTAGATCTGGAACACAGAGGTTATTCCCGTTCGGTCTAAATTACGACTGAAATAATATATTGTTTGAATCGATTTAATCCCTAAAAGTGTTTGATATGCTTGTATTATTTTGTTAAAATAATAAATTAAATAAATAAAATATTCACTGGAATTTTTAGCTCACCCCCTTTATTTTTCACATTTTAGGTAATTAATTTATCGGCTTACGTGAAAGGTTATTTATTAGGAATTCTTTTTATTTATTTCATTGTAAGGTACGAAGGCCCAAGCTAAATTATTTATTTCAGTTTTAAATTTATTTTTCACTGTAATAGATCATGTACTTAGAATCTTAGAATAAATAAATAAAGGATTTTGTTTATGAAGATAGGAAATATTTTTGTACATAGATTTATATGCACAGGAAGTCTCTTAGAAAGGAAAAAAAACGTAACACGGGCCCGTCTTCTGGGTGGCCCAAGATTATTGATCAAAGAAAATTATACCGTCAAATGACGTGGATGGTGGGGCTCGGAAGGCGGGGTGTTACATGTATGGAGGTATAGCTATGAGGTTGGTTCTAGGTTGGAGTTCAATCTGGAAGTCGAGACCTCTAGTCGGTGGTAGTCCGGGTAAGTCATCAGGGAATACATCTTCATTGTCTCGGACCACTTCTAAGCTCTTGATCTCTTTCTGTCCTTCAAAGTCCTCCTCTAAGAGTTTATTGAGGTTGTCCTTCTGCCTTAAGCTGTTCAATATGGCTACCATTGAGCTCCTAAGTAACCTATGAATATCAACATTAATTTTAAAGGCTTTTTTTGAGGGCAATGTTATCGTTACTCTTCTCTTGAGACAATTGATTTGCGCCTGATACTGGTCTAACCAATCCATACCCAATATCACACTGTACCCGTAGAATGGAAGTACTTGAAGATCAGCCAAAATTAGCCTTTTTAATTTATGCAACTCGATATAAAAATTGAATTGCATAAATTAAAAAGGCATAGAAAAATCACACAAGTAAGTATTGTTTGAATCAAAAAAATAAATTAAAAAAGGAAATTATTTCACCTTGAGATCACTTTCTAAATTCTTTTCAGATCTTTTCATCAAGATCTGTGCAGTGCTTCGTTGCTACTACTTTGCAGGCTATTTAGAACAGCTCAAGAAAAAGAAAAAGGACCAAAGATGCGAAGAAAGAGGCAGAGAGAGCAAGAATGAACTCTATTCAATTCTTGTTGGGATGAATGAATTGAGTGAGGTGAGGAGGTTTAAATAGAGTCTCCGATTGTTAGTTTTGTAATATTTTATAAAAAACTTCCTTTTTTTACTTGCTTGGGGTGGTTAAAGGTTTAAGATTTGATATTAGAGTTTTCTTGTATTTTTTTTTTTTGCGATTTTTTGGGTATTTTTATGTATTTTTTTTCCAAATTTTTTTCGTACTTTCTTTCGTTTTTAAAAAAATTTAAAAAAAATTTAAAATATCCGCACTCCTTTATGCACATGGCCTACGCGTGATTTTGTGAGTGGCCCAACGTGCCAGTGCGCAAGCGCATGGGCCCCAGGCTCATGCGCCAAATTTTTTTTGATTATATATATATACATATATTTAAATTTCAAAAAATATTATACTGAATATAATATCAAAAATATTATTTCGTTATGATATCATACTAAATATTATAATAGTAAAAACTATTATAATCATGAAGAATGTTATGTACACACACACATATATATATATATATATGTGTGTGTGTATATATTTATACCCATATATTATATCAATTGTAATTAATTAATTAATTACATATTTTTATATTAATTAATTCAAGATAATATGTCAAATATATATATATATATATATATCAATTAATAAACAATAATTAATTTAAAATAAAATGTCACATATAGGTACCAATTAATATATATACATGTATTTATATTAATTAATTAATTAAATCGTATACGCTATGAATATAAAATAATCGGGATATTTCATGGGAAGAACACTAGAACAACTTGCTTCTGCTCGACGATGTCTACACAGCTTCTGCAACTTCTTCCTCTTCGATCAGCAGTGGCGATGGTGGAACAGTAGCAATGGCAGCAACTTCTGCTTCTTCTTCTTTTGTAGCTTATGCAACTTCTTCTTCTTCAATTAGTGATAGTGAAACAGTAGCAGCAGCAGCACCAGCAGCAGCTTCTGCTTCTTCTTCTTTGATCAGCAGCGGCGATGGTGGAAGAGTAGCAACGGTATCAGCTTCGAGTTCCTCTTTTTCGTCTTTTTCGTGAAATCCAAGCAATTGCTAAAATCGCAAGATTTATTTATTTTTTCTTTGCAACGCTAAATCAATGATAAAAGTGTTAATATTTTTAAGATATTGATATAAATGAAAGTTTTTTGAAAAAGTCAAAATACTTTTGATAATATTTTTTAAAAAATAAAAATTTTGTAATTTTCTCATAGTAAAAAACAGTTCTTTTAAGGCATGGGAACCGGAAAGTGCAACGCAGCAGGGGTTTGGTGGGTGGGCGTTGGGCTTAAATGGGGCTGATTGGATCTGACCGCTGGGCACGCAACCTGACCTGACTTGGTCTGAGTGAGCATATTTCCAACTTGAGTCAGCAAGTTTTTTAGTCAAACTTGACCTCACCAACCCAAAATCGAAATGGTTGGTTCAATTGGGTGGTGTGGTATTTGTCCAACCATACCAAGTGTTTTTTCCTTCCTTTACTAGTCAAAGTGTCGTACTCATGTAAAATCTTTTTATCTAATTTAATGTTTTAACCTTTTGTCTAATTTAATGTTTTTTCCTTCTCATTTCTTTTTCCTCCTAATTGGAATTGTACGTGTTCTTCTTCTTCCAACTATATGCAAAGTGTTGTAAAAATAAAGCAACTTAATTACAGAAATTTAAATAGAGATTTGAAATAAAATTAGAAGAGAAAAAAATATATGAGAAAAAGAGAAAGTCTTATTTATTAATAGAAATTTTAAATAATTTCATCATATGGAAATAAATAACGATGGCCTGATTTATAGAATTTTTTTTCTTAGTCGCTAAGTAACCTTCAACACGTAATATTAATATTTTTCTTTAATAAAAAATTGACAAATCTTGTTTATTTCTTTATTACTGAGAAAGATCAACGACTTTAATAGATTTTCTTCTATACTAAATAATTGATTGCATCAGTATTGTATCATCATTGTATCATTAAGCTTGTAAGATAGATATTCATATTATTTAATTATATTTATAACACAACATTTTTTTCATGAATTAGTTATCTTCAATGGTTTGTTATTTTTATTTCTTTTAAAGGTTGATTTAGGCCTAATGTGGTAAGTCATTGATTGTTGTTTCCATGTAAATTGGCAATGGATGTTCTTCTTGTTATCTTATCTTCTCATTATTCAATTTTTCTTATTGAAACAAATATATATATATATATATTATCAATTTTTAATTTTAGAGCTCATATTAGGGGTGTAAGCCATCCGACCATTATGGGTCAGGTATACCTAAAAATTGGATTGCATTAGGTCCAACCTCAAAAAGTTGGGTGGAGCTCAAGTTGACCCGCTGATGGTGTATGTGAATGTCAAAAGGTAGGGTTTTTCTATACGTGAATGAAGAAAAAAAAAAAGGGGGCTTTTTATTCAATTTTTTTTGTCTTCAATAGCAGCCCTAGAACAACTGGCCCTTCCAAATCGCATCACAATTAGCCTTCCAAATCCCACGGCCCTTCAACCATAGCCACCACCACCACCATCGTGTTCTCTGTTTCACACCAGCCACCACAACAGCCACCAGTAGAAGCTTTGCCTAGCCTCGCCTCACCGTGCCTCGCTTAGCACAGCCCTAGCCTTCCAAGTCGTATTGCCCTTCCAAATTGTAGCCCTTCTTTATTTTACGCTGCAACCACCAACGAAAGCTTTGCCTTGCCTCCTTGTTCACCTTCGCCTCGCCTCACATGAGCTCTTCTCTGTTTCAACTTTCATCTTCATCTCCTTCGTACTTGCTTCATCTTCTTCATGTTCGTCTTCACACGACCACTTTGCCTTGCATTTCATGTTCTTCTGCACGTGGGTGTGTTTGGTTGCTAAGAAAATTTTTCTTGAAAAAATATTATTTTTAAAAAAAAAATTTCTTGAGAAAATGTTATTGAGAAAAATTTCTCGTGATTGTTTGGTTAGACATGAGAAAATTTAATAAAAGGTAGTTATAAATAGTTATTTTTTAAATTGATGCACAAACAATAATTTTACGAGAAAAATTTATTTTATCACCTTTTAAGCTGAGAAAATTTTGATAAAAAAATTGTTAGGCTGAGAAAATATTTCAAAAATTTTTTTTCACCATTTTTATCAACCAAACATAAAAAAATAAAATTTTCTTAGGAAAACTAAAATTTTGTCAATAAAATTTTGCTTTTCTAATCAACCAAACATAACCTTAAGAGAATTTTTCATGTTTGGTTGCGAAGAAAATTTTATTAAAGAAAATATTATTTTCTTAAAAAAACTTTCTCGAGAAAATTTTCTCATGATTATTTAGTTGGACACAAAAAAATTTAATAAAAGTTAGTTATAGATGGTTATTTTTAAATTAATGTACAAAAAAAATTTTCATAAGAAAATTTTATTTTTTCACATTAAAAAAATTTTGGTGAGAAAATTTATTAGGTTAAGAAAATATTTCAATTTTTTCACTATTTTTATCAAGTAAATATACACAAATAAAATTTTCGTAAAAAAAATTAAAACTTTCTTGTCAACCAAATACAACCATAGTTTTTTTTTTTTTTTTTTTTTTTTTTTGGGTTATGTGAGAGGAGCAAAGAAAAAAAAAGTCACCCTTTAAATGTAAATGGGTGTCTGGTTTTTTTTTTTTTTTTTTTTAATTGAGCTTATATATATATATAGTGTGTGTGTATTTGTATGTATATTAAACAACTTTAACTACAAATTTAGGGAAGTAAACTTTTTCTATATTATGTACATGGACACGTACAAAGAGGAAAACCATGAAAGGAAGCAACTTACGATGTCCACACTTCTAAAATGTGAAAAACCTGTTTCATACTTGAATAGCGCGGTGATTTGCTAATTACTTGTTTAATTAATGTAACTGCGAGGTTGTTGGAACTATTATTTGCTCTCTCCTTGCTATGCTTCTTTCATGACTTTCTCTGAAGCTTCTCCCAGGCCAAGCATTTCTTATTTTCCATTTCAACTGGTTCTTTCTTCTTCTTCTTCTTCTTCTTTAAGAGCTCTGCTCTCCTCTTCTCTTAACTACTATTTCTCTCTGTTTTCTCCATTAGACCCATCTTGCTTCTGCCGCCTTCTTCATCTTAAACAGAATGGTGCACCAAGGGGTGGATCTTGACGATGATGGCCGTCCAAAAAAAACTGGTTTATATACAACATATAGATATAGACATACATTCCTTTATCAAAACTTGAATTTTATTTGTTTTTTTCTCCGTTTCTCGTGTGAATCAATTAATCTTTCTTTCTTTCTTTCTTTATTTTTTTATTTTTTTATTTTTTTTCGTGGGTTGGATTGAATTAGGGACTGTTTGGACTGCAACTGCACATATCGTAACATTTGTTATAGGAGCTGATGTGTTGTTCTCCTTGTCCTGGAACATGGCTCAATTGGGATGGATTGTTGCTCCGTGTATGATCTTTTCCTTTTCATGTTTTAGTATCTACATTTCATTGCTGCTAGTCGAGTGTTATAGGTCTGGTGATCCTGCGACTGGCAATAGAAACCACACTTACATGGATGCTGTTAGATCATACCTTGGTACACATTGTTCACACCTCTTTTTCTCACGTCCTGGTCAATCCACACAAGAAAAAAGAAAAAAGTAACATGGGTCTCCCTCAAAAAAAATTTTTTTTTTTTCTCAGGTGGAACTAAAAGCATGGTTTGTGGTTTAATTCAGTACTCGAGCCTCTTCACTTTCGCAATTCAGCAAACGTTAGATGCATCTCAAAGCATGGCGTAAGTAGAATTTGAATTGATCCTCTCTCTCTCTCTCTCTCTCTCTCTGTGTGTGTTGTGCTTCTGAAGTTTGATTTTTGGTTTTGTTAATGTAAGTGTTTTAAATGAAAACAGGGCAATTAAGAAGTCCAACTGTATTCAAGAGAATGGTAGCGAGGACTCCTGTGAAGTATCAAGTAATTTATACAAGATCATCTTCGCTGTTGCTCAAATAATTTTCTCCCAAATTCCTGACTTTGATCAAATATGGTGGCTTTCAATCATTTCTACTGTCGCAACTTTTACTTACACCTCCATGGGTATCGGTCTTCTAATTGCTAAAGTCGTAGGTAAATATATAGCCTCTTGGTTGTTTCTTCTGTTAGAAACTACTCAGCTTGAAAGTTATAGCTGTGAGATAACAATTTAGCAATTCATATCAAGCTATCATCAACATCTTCTAACCATTAATTTCATTCTTATTTGACACTAACTGTTCCATTGATGATTCACTGAAACCGGCCTCTTAGGAAACCAAAGACTCAAGGGAAGCCTCACAGGTGTAAGCAGTGGCAATCAGGTCACTCGAGCTCAAAAGACTTGGGGAAGCTTTGTATCTCTTGGAAACATTGCCTCCGCGTACTCCTACACCATCATCTTATTTGAAATTCAGGTACAAAGCAAAGCAAACCTTAATGTATACTCTTCTCAATGTAATGATGGAATAAAACTTGCTTGGTTTTCTAAATTGTCTTGATTGGTTATGACAGGATACACTCAAATCCCCACCCTCTGAAGCAAAGACGATGAAGAAGGCAAACCGATATAGCACTGCCATAGTGACCTTACTCTACTTGCTATGCGGTTGCATAGGCTATGCGGCATTTGGAGATGAATCACAGGGAGACCTTTTAACCGATCTAGGCTTCTCCAAACCGTTTTGGGTGCTTGACATTGTCAATGCGGCAATTGTTGTTCAAGTCGTCGGAACTTATCAAGTCCTTTCCCAACCACTCTTTGCCTTCATTGAGAAAAGGGCACATGAGAAATGGCCTGAGAACAAATTCATCAACAAGAACATCAAAGTTCCAATCAGAGGCTTCAATTCTCATAATCTAAACCTGTTTCACCTTGTTTGGCGGTCAATGTTTGTAGTTCTGACTACTTTCATCTCGATGCTTTTTGATCCATTCTTCCAGAGTGGGAGCGGAATTGTCTATATATGCAGCTTTTGCTTGCTCTCTGTTTATTTTCCTATTGAGATATATATAGCAAAGGAGAAGGTTCCCAGTTGGAGCACCAAATGGATTTGTCTTCACACACTAAGCTTGGCTAGTTTGATTATAGCTGTAATATATACAGTAGGTTTAATTCCATATGTTGTGTTGGATATGAAGGGGTATAAGCCCTTCCAGGGCAACAATTAGAGTTGTTCTATGTGTCTACACAACCACAATCCACAGTTATTATATAATTGTAAAAGGAGCTTTAAAAATAGGGTATTTATGTAAGCAAGTTTGTTTGTTTTCTTCATATTACTATTATTTTTGGTGTCTAAAAGTGTTAATGTATTTGTTGCTTCCTTTGCTCGATTTAGATTGCAAAAGGGGCATTGCATTATAAATATATTTGAACAACAGTACTTAAATATTTTATAATCTGTAATTGATGAAATTTACTTTGTAATTATAGTATGTAGTTACCAGTAGCATATTTCAAGTTATGAAATTAACTCTGCAAACATCACAATTTGTATGATACCGCTGTTCTTAAATACTATATTCACCAGGGACTCCATTTCAATGTGAATTTCACCGCTTTGAAATTATTATGTTATCGTATTATTTGTATTGTGTTATATTATATTATATAATATTGTTAAAAATTTTTCGTTACCTTCATTATTTTTTTATTTTTATTTTTTTGAAACTACACCACTTTGCCCTCCCTTCCGAAGAAAATGATACCACTATATACATACATACATAAATATTATTGAATTCTATCTAATTATGCTATCAATACACTATAAACTATATTATAACTAGTAAAACTTTTAATGCAAGGAATGGAAAAATAAGTAATGTAAGAAGTTTTTATTATGTAGAGATTTTAGATTGCATATTATCACTAGAGTCTATCTAGTATATTAGAGTTAAAATTCTTCAGTTTTCTAACTTCCATTCACATTGCCCTTTTAATTGTTGATCTGCACGCTAGAAAGGGACTGCAATAAATGCGAGCATTGACCAATATATTTATGTAAATAGCATATTCACATTTATTTGGATCAATAAATGAGTATAACAAACTTTTGATTTTCTTTTTTTTTTCAAATATTTTTAAAGTTATCGTCAATTGATTTCAAACTTGAACATCGCGGAGTCACCACCGCCACAATCTTGATGAGACATCACTTGCTTCCCTTCTATTTTCCCATTTGAAGGGTTCCACATTTGACGGGTTCCACATTTGAAGCGTTCCACATTTGCAGAGTCCCACCCACCTGTATTGAAGTTTCCTTTATAATACCACAAATCTGTTTCTTTTTTTTTTTTTTGAAATATCTAATATTATAATAAGTAAGCATGCTATGATGTCACGTGAGAGACACACAAAATTATATAGTTAATGGACTATTTAGGACGGGGGATTAGGATAAGATAGGATAAATTTTTATCCTAATCCAATGTTTGAAAATACATTGGATTGGATAACAATACTCCGGGCCCATTTAATTATCCCACAAAAAAAATTTTTTTTACTTTGATATTTTTAATTTTTTTTTAAATTTCTTATATGCAATTCTATCTCATTCCATCTTATCCTATCAAAATAATCATAGGATGAGATTGTTAACATATTTTTTTTAATGCGCAAAAAATAAAGAAAGAAAAATCATTTTGATTCTTGAAAATTAAATTCGTATTTTTGGAAGGTTTGTGGATTGTTAACATATTTTTTTTTAATTAATGCAATTGCGAGGTTGCAAGGATGAGATTGGCTAGCTCCTTCCTTTGTTTCTTGGACGATTTTCTTTGAAGGTTCATTCTGGGATGATTTTCTTTGAAGGTTCCTTCTAAGCATTTCTTATTTTCTCCTTTCAACTTATAATATGTACATTTTCTCTTCTTCCTCCTCTCCTTCCCCTTCCATGAGGCTTGGACTATGTATAGATGAACTTGGTTTCTATTGCTTTGAACAATGATCGTCATCAAGACAGGTGACCTATCTTTGCAGGTTACTTGAAAATCCAAAGACTTTAAGTTCAGATATTGCCATCGGCTTACCCTAGGGGAGAAAGTCTAATAATATCTTCTTGAAAAATGATGTAATGTAATCAAGTTAATTTCGTTGTGCACATCTTGGGAATGATGAATGATCGTGAAGCTAATTGTTGCTATGTACATTAACAGCTTGCCTATTTCATCAATCCGAACAATTTTGTTTCTACTTGATCAGTTTCATTTACTGAATCAATTTTTTGGACTAAAAAAGGTGCACTTTCCTCATTTCAACTGGGACACCAAGTCTAAAGCTCACATGCATTCCTATTATGAGTGTGAGTACTAGGTTCTTATAGTAGTAAAATCTTCTGCTCATGTAAACCTGAGACTTTGCCGAACAAGAATCATCTACCATAGATTAAAAGGTGTCCTAAGATTAGATATATCTTGTTTTGCTTGGACATATATGTAACATATTGACAGATGAAAGCTTAAATACAAAGAGTTATGGCACAGAGCAAGTTGAGAATGGCGCTAGCTATAGGTGTGTTGACTTTGTTAGGAAAAATATAAATTCTAATGCTTATTGGTTCCACAAAGAGCAAATATGAAAAAAATTATAACTTACATAGGTGCAAAACCTGATCCTATGAAACTAGTAAATGAAAACTATTGACGACTAGCTAAAACCTAAAGCCCATCAGGATCCAGTTTCAAGTTTGTCAGCATCATTCTGAGCTTAGCAAACTCTTGCAAAACCCAGACACAAATTGATAGTATTAAATAGCTTATCAAATGTGAAACTGTAAGTGGTTTGGATGTTATAAAAAACACAACTGGAAGTGAATAATTGCACTGGAAATTCAAGAAAAAAAAATCTTTAAAACATTATAGAAACAATATCGAAAGTAAATTAGGATGAAATGCCTATTTTGAATATATGAATCACTGATGTCTGAATATAAACAAAGATGATTCATCAATTAATGGATACAGCATATAATGTGAATACATTGAATTGTTGGACAGAGGGGATGGATCGGCTGACAACTTTCTATGACTGTGTAAGACAACATGCATTGTAATGCTACTTTACATCAATAAGCCGTTCCATTTTCCCCACAATCCAACACCTTTGGCATGATAGATCTGCCAAAAAATATCAATTTACACGAACATAAACAATCAAGAGTTGCTTTATCTTTGGGCAGTATGGCAGCACAAAAGTTGCTTCTTTAAGAAAAGATGAAATGCACAATAGAGAGAGCAATTCTGAGGCTGCTGTGACTATCATGTTTTACCATCCAACAGCACACACACTTTTCAAACATGTGGCTTCACCCACAAAAGAATCGTCAAATAATTTAAAAGAGCTCCTCTGAATTGAACTTGTTCCACCCTTCCTGTTTTCAGGTTTGAAGTATAGAATTAAAGGCATGCAAAATAAATTGAGCTACAAATGTCATAATTTGCAAGTAACTCTACATCATAACCATAACATGACACAACAAAATTAGATTTCTCATTAATTTACTTTTCTTCTGCCCAAGGCTACAGTGAAACTAAAAGAAAGTAGTTATATGTGCACTGGATGGCACAAAGAAGTGAGGCCTGCTTGCATCATCCATTGGATTGTAGGGAATTCACATGTATTGAGCCACGTCTCTATGATCCATAGACACCGGAATCCAGTATCAGTTCCTAGTGTTGAGTTCCAATGTATATATAGCCGCATTCAAAACGAAAAAAAAAAAAAAAAAAATTTGCCAAAAGCAGTGATAGCAAACTTTGGGGAGTTTGACCTCATAATTAATCACCTCCTTAGAAATTTGAGTTTTATTTCCATCAAGTATAAACAGAATATATGAACAGTGGAAAAACTAGTAAATCTAGAGCCACAATACAGGGAAAAAAGGGAGAGGATGGGAGGCGAACAGAGGCTATGGAAACCCCGTGTAGATGGAACTTGGCAGGTTTGTGGCAGAGGCAGTGAAAAAGTGAGGTGGAGATGAGACTTTAGCAATGGAAGTACCAGATGGTAAAATAGGAAAATTACAGCATTGGTTGATAAAAATTAAACAAATAAAAATTAATCACTAAAAGGAGAAGCAAATAAGATTTACAGAACTCTAACCAAAAATGAATAGGTAATTTGCAAACTCAACTCAACACCTTTCCCCTACTTGCAATCTATGTCTGATTGATCCATATATCTCCTATATACATTAGCATAAAGTGTGAAAACCTTTTACTCATGCAGTGTGGCAAGTAATATAGAGCTTATATTTATTTCTATAAATATAATGAATTTAAGTATGCATTATGTTTATTTCAGCATATATCTAAAAGAAGGATAGATCTTTATGATATTTCAACAGAATTCTTCATACTTCTCTCCAGAGTCAGATTTTTACAAGAATTATCAACGTCAAGTAAAAACTTATTCAAACTAATGTTAATTTTTAAGGGAAGAAAGTTCACAGAGAAGTCAAATTTTTGAACCTTGAGCATAACCTATCACATTACCAAGAACAGGATCACCAAAAACACTAGGTGCTAAGCACCATCTAGGTGCAAAATCCTTTCCTTTACCAGTTTCTTCCAAAATGGAATATTTTACAGAGTAGTGCAGACACTTGGTTTAGAACCTATTCATTCCTTACATTAAATGTTATAATATCACAATCAAGTGATAAAAGATGGAGTATTACCATTACATCCGGATGAAATTTTTTAATGGTTGCACTTTGACTTGGTAGGTGTAATTTTTACTAATTTTTAAATAATGGCCTTGCAATCCGTAAGTTTAGGTTGAACTAATGTTAGGGATATTCAGAGAAAGGGGCACTTGGAAAGTGTTAAACACTATATTTCTTTAGACAAAGAGAGCTTTAATATCTTCTTTTTATTACTATAGAATTTAAAACTAGTTATTAGATATTTGACTATATAGCTTTTAGCTGCTTGATTTTATATTTATGTCATATTTAACATCTACTTTACCTGGACTCTTTATTCTAGGAAGAGTCACATGCGTATGAGATACAGGTCTGGCACTTCTAGAATTTAATAAATCAATGTGTATTCTCTAATAAAAAGAAGAGATAGCATTATTTGATGTTTCCACAATATAATTACTTAAAGTTCCATTCAATCTTTGGTCTAAAACTTTTTTCGATTTAGACATTTTTTCCACTCAACTGAATTACATGATGTACTACTTTTTTCTTTTCCTTTTTCTTTTTGGCTCCTCTGTGTAGTTTGCCAGCAATAGTTACATCAATATAGAGGTTACTTTTCCCATTTAGATGAAGCCTTGGTACCACCGTAACTGGGAGATTGAGGTTGACAAAAAAGGATTGGCATTGGTGCAAGAGTTGAGACTGTCTTTTGTCATCAGTAATTACAATAATATAGAAGTTACTTTTTCCATTTAGATGAAGCCTAGGTACCATTGCAACTGGGAGATTAGAGACTGATGTAAATTGATGGATATTGACACACGAGTTGAGATTGTTCCACTAAATCTGAAAACAGCCTCTCCAATATAAAAGGCAAGAAGAAATATTCTCACAATTTTTCTTAATGCCACTTCAACAATATGAATAGTTAAGCATAGTGCAATAAACAGTTAGCATCTTTTGAAATAGAAGCTTGTGCCCAAAGCATATTAGTTGCAATATTGAATTGCAATTGTATATGTGGACTACAATTCAACATATATATCCACTAACATTCCTAATATGAACAAAGAATGCAAATTGAGTACATGAAATTTAAAAAAAATTATTCCCTAAAATCGTATATCTTTAAAAGTATCATAATACTGTAAAGATGACAATAAGATTTAACAAACAACTTGCTAAAAGATCTATTTTAAACCATTTGCTCAACCTGAGCTTTAGAGAGGTAACAGAGAAAACATCAAAACAAATAGTTCAGACGGACAATCCAGTACCTTAAGAAGGTCAAAAACCTTCTCTGCAATGTATTTCTGTTGAAGATTGGCACCTTTCTGTTGCACCTTATCAGGGTGGATGCACAAGGTTGCCTTTCTGTACACTTTCTTAACTGAGGCAGCAGTAATCAAATCTGTTAAAGAAACCGTTTGCCAACCAGCTTCCGGCCAAAGCACCTGGCGGCATTCAGAGGACACAGGAGATCAGTTAATTATATTTTTTTTTTCTCCATTTTTATAGGCTAATGCCTCAATACAAAGCAAATAAAACATAAAACCGATAAGAAACAATCCTAGAGGGGAACCAAAATAAAAATAACAATGTGTTACAACTAAAGCAATAAAATGAACATCTTATAATAGAAAAAGAAATGTTTTCATTTGGGGAAAAATTATTAAAACAAGAATGTTGTCACTAAAATTGCATGAGGAGAATATATTGAAAGAATGTTGTGGCAAGCATGCCATGCAAGGAACATGACCATTTTAACAGCAGCTTGTAAAGTTGCCATATTGTGGCTTTTAACTTCAATAATGCGTAGTTGAACTGGTAAGTTAAGCATAAAACAAAGAAGTCCACGGATGGCAAAAAATATTCAAAATATTCTGCTGCAAGGAAGGCAAATTCTTGAAACCGAGAAAGCATATACATGAGAAAAACTTGAGCATCAGATAATTTAGGAGCACTGGCATTGCTATATAGAATACAAGAACAAACATATTGTAATGAAGATAATAGAGCACGCAAGTTCCCTTCTTTCCCTGCAGCCCATCGCTTTATCTCAATATCCAACGTCTCCGCCATCCTCTGAAATCATCCGAAGAAATATTAGAAGATGACATCTGATTCAAGTCACTGGAGTCTTTAAGAACAAAGAGAAATTCAAATTTTTTGTTAACTAAATACAAATTATCAAGAACAAAGAGCATAGAAATAACCAATGAATAAGATCATCAAAGACCACCAAAAGGTTCAACTGCAAGATTTGAGACTTACATGTCTCTCCGCTTGCTCCCTCTGAGCTTGCAGATCACGTTCATTCTTCTCAGCTAATGCCTTTGCCTAGAGACAGAATCAATGACCAAAAAAATAAATAAATAGAAAGTTTAAAATAAAAATAAAAATAAGCACAAATGCAATGAAAATCATTTAAACCTATGCTTGCATCCAAGTTCTCCAAATCAAAAATCAAGAAGATAACATGAAATAAGACATACGCATGCACACCAGAAAAATAAAACAAAATAAAATTCAATAGACAAACAAAACAAAACAAAAGGGTGCAGATAGCACACTCTTGAGCAAGAAGAGAACATGAAGTGACACTTGCATTCACGCAAACACAAATAGCTAAATTAAAATGTTAAAAACAACACAGAACTAAGGGCACATACCGCACGCTCCTCAGCTTTTTGGTGTCGCATCAATCTGGCTCTTCGTCTTTCTTCACTTTCACCTTCAACTTCTCGAAATTCTCCAGATGATGGAGAAGCTTTTTTGTACAAGGAAAGCTGAATCCATCAGAAATTCTGAAGGACAACCCTGTAAGAACTTAGCAATGTAACAGTTCACAGAAAGACTACCTCCAAAAATTGAATTCAAGTCATCAACAATCTTTGTTGAAGAAGATGTGTTCTTTATGCTGGATAAGGTCCCAGTGAATGACCCATGTGTCCCTTCAGGTCCAGGCCTGTTATGAAATTGGACATCGAATGCGGGGTCCTGAAGAATGTATTTCAATATTACATGATATAAAATGGAAACCAGTTGAAAAAAGAGCTCTACTTTCGAAGAAAACTTCCTTTTGTAGGCTCATACCGAAGAGGTCCTTGTTGGTGCACCACTAGGTCGAGCACCCATATTGAAAAAAGACTCAATATCAGCATTATTCTTTTGTTGGTTCAATCTTGCAGCAGCAGCACGCTCTTCTGTAAGGCATTCTTCTGCTTCAGCCTTTGCTGCAGCAGCTGCCTTCTCCCTTGTTTCTGCTTGTGCTCTTTCCCTTGCCTCAGCAGCTGCTCTTTGTGCTCTTTCCTTTGCTTCTACTGCTGCTCTCTCACGAGCTTCAGCTTGTGCCCTCTGAACCACTGCCCGCTCAGCACGTTCCCTTGCTGCATTTGCCTTCTCTGCAGCAGCCCTTGCAGCTTTTAGGAGAGCTTCAGCACCTGCTCTTTCACGTGCTTCCCTTGTAGCCCTCTCAACAGCTTGCCTAGCTTTTTCTCTCTCCCTCTCAATTTCCAATTGCCTCCTTTGCTCTCTCTCTTTCTCTTCCCTCTCTCTATGTTCCCGTTCACAATCTATTCTCTCTTGGTCCTCTTTGAGCTCTCGTTCACGAGCATCTTGCATTACCTTCTCATCCTTTCCCTGCTGAGCAGCTCCTCTAGTTCTTGCAACCATCAGAAATTCTCTCTCCCTAACTTCTCTAGCATATTTGAACTTCGCCTCAGCTCTAGCCATAGCATCTTTCATTGCAGCTGCTGATGCGGCAGCAGAATTAGAATCCACCCCTTCTTCACAAGAAATATCCCCAGCTAGACCAGCATTGCTTTGAGACCTACCCATGGCAAAGTCTTTAAGTTCTTCTTTTGAAGATACACCTGAGGCCCTTGATGAATCAGGAACAGTTAGAGGACTCTGAATCCTCTGACTAGGATTTTGAAAAAAAGAGACCTCATCAACCTTCTTTGAATTTGCTGCAGAAAAAGAACCTTTGGACGGCCGTGGACCCTTAGCAGGTCTTGCAGGAGGAGGCCTTGAAGGTGGAGGAGTACTTCTAGGTTGTGTAAAAAGAGGAACCTCAGAAACAGTGATCCATATCTCATTGGTTGATTCAGAACAATCATCAGATTTTGGTGGTACATCCACCTGTGAGGTTGATTGATTAGTATTCACATTTACATGAGAAGGAAGAGAACCATTCCGACTGAAAGATTTATGTAAGTCTGATGAAACAGTTGGGATGTCGAAAAGACTCTGATGAGATTCATGATGATCTACGACAGATGTTTTCTTTTGAGAACTGTTCTCAGTCATTCTTCCAGTAGGTGTGTCAGTTGATCCTCTGCCAGTATATTTATGGAAATTGGTTAAATTTTGAGTTGTACTCGAAGTACTTCGATCCTTCTCTCTGTTTTTCATGTCAGATGAAACAAATGGCACTGATTTTGTAAGGCCAGCAAAGGGATCCATATTATCATATGTTCCACTAGCAGATGAAACATCAACCTTTGTGCTTCCAGATTTGCTGGGCTTATCAATTTCTTCCACAGATGCAATGAATTGCCCTGAGGATGTATGTGATGCAGCAGAGTTTGATTCAAAAACCACGAAGAGATGTTCTACAACACTAGATGTTGATTTGCTTGAAGGAACAGTTGATTGCCGTGGATGACTGGCTCCTGAAGGCACCCTGGGCCGTAAAATAAATAAGTAAACAAAAGAATAAAAATAGAGAACCTTAATATATGAGGCAGGCCAGCTTGAAAAAATGTTCACTAGGTCCAGAACATCAAACGAATAATTGTCAATAAAAAAGCATGTCTAAGAAGCAACAAAAAAGAGCAAATATTGGTCAATCATGAGGTATAGTAAGAGAAGCAAGTAAAGCAACCTACATGACTAATGTCACATGCAAGGTTCCAAAGGCCAAACTTTGATTTACATGATTGTTTTGCTCAGCCTGAAATTTGAAATATCTCAACCAACATGAATTAATATAGTCTGAAGAGTACCAAATGAGAAATTAACATATATAACAATTGGAGGTGAAAGTACCTTCTCAGTTTTGCTGTTCCCATGACACAAAATAAGGATGACATGAAAATTAGAAAGATACATTAACAGACATTTTAACCCTTTTTGCTCTTTGTCTCCGCTGCAAGAACTAATGCATCTAAGTTAACTTTATTTTTGCTATATCAATTCACTTCTTCATTTTATTTTCTTTGAGAAATATTTTACATATATATGATTAGTAGTTTATTGAGAAAGAGTTTTGCTAAGTTGAGTATTGTTTTAAAGTCGTGTGCATACCATTTGTTATCCGCCCAATCAACTCACTTAATGAATTCTCAAAACAAAGTCCAAGCACCCCAATTCAAGTGATTGTAAACCTCCACATCAATCTTTCATTAAAATTTTGAGTGTCTAATTTCTTTGTAGACTCAAGACACTGATTTGTAATAAGCACAAAATCAAGGATACGACTTCCTTGGACAAAAAACACTTAATCTTTATGCAAGAACAAATGATTCAACAAGGAAGAAGAGAAATCAAAAAAGAAGAATGGAATTGCTACGCATGGAAGGGTTTATGGTCAACAAAAAAAGAGATGATTGTGAATAAAGAGGTGCCTGCACGTGTCAGCTTCAACAAGACTGAGAGTAGTCAAAACAGAAAAAGGACGAGGAGAGAATTGTCAGTTTTCAAGGTGGTTTACATGTCAAGAGTAAACTAGGGCATCAATATCAGCATCCAGGGGGTTTCATCAAAATTTAAAACTAATAGGGAGGAGATCAACATTAAGAACAAAAGCCCACAAGTGTCAGCATTATGCATTTTGAGAAATGAAAAGGTTTTGGTGATTTGGGTATTGCTAATGAATAATATTGTATAACCTTCAAAGGACTGTCCTAAATTTTACCTCAACTCAAGGGTCACATAAGTAATTTGGTTTAAATAAAAGAATCTAGGCATCTCCATGTTCTAGACAGAGCCCTAGCAACATTAGTAGAATTCTGGGAAGGATAATTATAACATCTTAGACCTATATTTGACGGTTTGGCCTCCAAGGAAGCAATTGATAATGAGTTTCAACGCCTTGGAACACCAAGAGAGAAAGATAGTAGCTGTCCTAAATTAGTCGTTGGTGATTTGCACCTGAGTCCACACAGATTGTCAAAGGGCACACAAGAAGTAGTGCCAAAAGGTGGTCTAAAATGCACTTTTCAACTTCTTCTTGGAGCATGTCCCAAACAACACCCTCATTTCTTAATCTCAAAGCCTCAAAGATGCATGATTTAATCTTGAGTCCATCAATTTCACAAACATCTTCACAACTTTGAGTAAATTTGAACCATCTCCAGGAAACAGGGTGCTTCAATCAAAACAAATAAATTCTTAACAAGGTTTCAGTAGTTAATTAACGCATTCACAATAGATTCCAAGCAGACCACCCACATCTCCTCTGTGTTGTCTAGAGAGATTAAACACATTTCACATAGCATTCATGGCAAGATTATAATATATATGGCTTGAAAGAAACAGTTGCACATTCAATTGGAAAAGTCAGTGGCATCAAACTATGGGATGATAAAATACTAGCAGAACGTTCTTGGGTTGTGGCGTCGGACCTCAGAGTCAATTGAAGGACCTATGCTGTTGGGCTGGTTTGAGAGAGATGTCTGCCCGGGTTCTAGGGGTTTGGAGAGGAATCTCTCAGGTGGATCATTTTTGTTATCGGAGATAATATATTGTTCAGAATATGGTGTCTGTGGATGTAAATAAATCATTTATTATGTACTACATTTTGTTTGTTTCTTCTCAAAAAATAAAAAATATAAAAAAGAAGGAAAATAAAAGAAACAAAAAAAAGCAGGGGGATCAAATTCTCAATCTAAAAGCACCAAATTGGGTAACAGGCCAAACTCTTTTTTTTTTCTACTTGTACATTCAAATAGACCATATAGTACATTTCGCTTGTAAGAAATCTATTGTCCTGGCACCAACTAGAGGTTATCTGTTATTCAAATACAACCTTCATTATAGATAACTGTTCTTTCAGGGGTTGGTGTGTGATTTCACAAAAAAAAAAAAAGGTGGTCATTGGAGTCCATGTCCAACCATATGAAAATTTTCGAGTAGTAATCAATTTCATGGATTATACATCTTGTGAAACCACATAAATTTCTTGTTTAATGTGCAAGTATGACTTTGACCAGAATCATTGCTTTTAAAAAATCTCTTGATAGGAAGAAATAAATTTTTTTAAGTCATTTCAGTTGTAGAAGATACGTCATAATCATGCCAAAAACTGATAGAAAAAACTTTGGCAGTGCAATACAACTAGTACAAAAGCGTGTAAATGGCAAAGTTCATATGCAAAGAAAGCAGAAATTTCATATACAACCAACGAGAAGGAATCACAAGCTTAATTTGAATGTTGAGAAGAAAGTTCATGGCATACCTATCGTTAGAAGGATTTCTCCCACCAAATCCAGGAATCAAATCATCAAAACCAGACGTGTCCCTATCCACTTCTTCCGATCTCCTCCCGCTCGAACTCGACCTCGAACTCTTGGATTCCATCTCCACTTTACTGAATTTCCCAAGTAATTCATCATAAGAATCATCACGTTTTGGCACTTCTCCTAATCTCTTTCTGGTACTAGAACTCTTCAATTCCGAATCCATCCTACCCAATTTTCCAAGTAAATCATCATAACGTTCACCCTGCTCAGACGAAGAATCAAAAGAGAAAACATCACTAGACTTGCCTAAAGCTGACCTCTTCAATCCGGCCGTCGTCGCTCCACTAAAGCTACCACCACTGCCCTCATCATCATAAACTGGCTTATCAAAAACAGGAAAAGACGAAGACTTTTCAATCGACTCCTTAAAAATCGAATCGTAATTGAAATAAGAACCAGAATGCGCAGCATTACGATCCGCGGCAACACTCGCATACTTCGGAGGACCTCCGAAAACATCATCATCGTCATAACCTACTCTATCTTTCGTTTTCTGAGTACCAATTGATCCGGAAAGACGGTCATGATCATCGAGAAACGAGTTCGCATTCCTCCAGTTTGATCTCCCGTTGCTCGCAGCAGACAACATTGCACCGCCTGATCCGATCCCCAAACCTAAACCTCCTCCTGCACGGGCGCCCTTCGATGCCGCCATCGGAGCGGCCTTTCCTTGCTGCCTAAACATGACTGGTTTTCTATCAGATCCCAACTCCATTGAGATCAGGATCCGATGGAACCAGGACACCGCAAGAGACCCGTTCCAACGCGAGAATCGAATGTCGATAGTCGGGGATCGCAGAGGTGGCTGCGGGCGGAGGGAGGCACTGGAGTTCCCGCACAAACTGGTCGGAAACGGTGGCGTATAAAAGGTTGAATTTTCTGACCTCCTCAGGTGTGCTGTCTTCGTTTTGAATCTTTCGGTGTATCGTTTTCGAATTATTATATATTACAATTTTGGTCTGTTATTGAACAGCAAACATGGAAAGTAGACAGTCTGATCAATCCACTTCTTCATTACTAAGGTAACCATAAATAGAAAAAGAGTAGTGGGCCTTTAATTTATTATTAGATCATGAAAATTATTCCCTATATCATAAATGGGTTGTTATTTTATTTTATTTATTTATTTATTTTATGATTCATATTATGTAATAAAAAAATATAGACACTTTTATGTTATATAAGTTGATCAGTAAAGATCACCCCTAATCAATCCAGCAACCAAAATAAATAAATAAATATGATGTAAAAATTAGATATTATACACATAAATATATAATGTGTAAAAACCGTTTTTTGAAAAAAAAACTTGAAAAATTAACTTTTCATTAACTTGTTATTTTTAAAGTGAAAACTCATTTTTATAATATTTTAAAGCAAACAAGCTTTTATTGACTTTAATTTTCAGATATTAAAAATTATATTTAGATCAAAAACTAAACATAATTAACTCTACATGAAATGGTTGAGTTTTATATTAAGGTAATGTTAGAAAAATACATTTTTGATACATTTTATTAAAATTGATTTTGGAGCTTTTAAATTTTCTTTAATCAAATAAGTATACTTTGAATTGTGCAATCATGTCTTGTATTATGCATTAATGACATTAATGACATTATTAGAAAAGATTTCAACTCTTTTGAGTATAATATCAATAAAGTATATCCAAAAAATGTATTCATACATTATTTTCTTTTATATTATATACTAAGAATTAATTAATATATTTTAAAAATTGAATGATGCTATTCAATCTTTCGAATAACTTTAATAAATTTTTAGGTTATTGGGTATCCAAAACTTAAACACCTCTAATTCATATAAGCAATAAATAGTGGGAGGTATTTCTAATGTTAAATTTTTTTAATATAATACTGTTTCCACCTAACCTTTGGACCAAACATAATTATAATTATTACAAGATTTTTTTCAGAAAGGATTTAAAAAAGTAAATTTATTATTTTCACGCTAATTGATGCAGGTAATGAGGCTAACGCTTCCTAATAATATATATATCAGTAGTTGTGCATATGTGTATGTGTTATACGTGATTAAATCTGTACATGTTAATATTTTTTAATTCGTTCATTTTTTGTCATGGATTTTATTTTTTTCAAGTAGTATTCTAGGGGTTAACATTTGGGTTTTAATTCAATCTATTATAATTTTTAACTAAAAAGTGGTCAATTAAGATAACTAAAAATGAGAAAGTGGTGAATAATTATAAATTAGTTTAATTATACAAAACTATTAAATTTATCAATTAATTTAATGTTTAATTTTTTTTAAGATTGAAAAGGGAGAATAAAATTAGAAGAAATGTAAAAATATTCATGCAGTAAAAAAGCAAATGAAAATTCATTATTATGTGTGTGAATAATTTATATGTATACTATTTTTTCTATATATATATATATATATATTAATATTTTAAGAATGTTTATAATTTTAGGATGACCTACATACTTGCAGAACATTTAAAAATATATATATTAATGCTAACATGGAAGACTTATGCGTGTATGTATATATATATATATATATTACAGGCCCACTAATTCTGTATGATAAAGCTTTTCTTTTTGTTATTTCTATTTTTATGCTGCAATGTAAAGATAAGACGGTATGAAAATATTTGTCACAATGTATATTTTCAAATATTGTGATAGACAACTAATTATAAAAGAGAAAGTGCATATTTTATATTAAAGGACAAAAATTTTAAAAAACTATATAGTATCACCTCATAAAAAATGAAAGTAATTTATTTGTATTCAAAATCATATTTTAAATGTATTACTATTACATTTAAAATATGATAACATAACTAATTGGTAGTTGAACATAAAATGATTAAGTCATACACATGTTGGGGCTGGAGTTGAAGTCGAATACCAATTCAATTCAATCCAATAAATTAGGGATGGGTTGATCATGTTTTGTACACTTCATTTGTATTAATTCTAAATTCTCATTCTATTAAAAAAAAAAAAAAAAATATATATATATATATATATATATATAAGTCAGTTCTATAAATATCCAAATTAAAAGGCATATATACAGAACATTTCCATTAAAAATAAATTGTACACCTTAGACATGTGAGGATAGATACTGCTTGAAAGTTATGTGCATCTTAGACATAAAAGTATAGCTTTAATTAGATGGTTGGATCTTTCATTTCCACCATTGGCCAGCACGTTATTTACGTGCAGCCTCCTTCAATACAATTATGAATTAACAAATATTTATTTTATATAGAATTAGATAGACATTAAACATATATATTTCTAACATAAATATAGACTTAAAATGTAATTATGTATCATTTAGAATATATATCCTTTTTATATTAATAATTTAATATTTTTTTCATACAAATGTTCTTGCTAATGTAAATTATAAATGATTAAGGTATTAATTAGATGTGACTTTTACTAGAAATTGATCATTCTAAGTGCAAAGAATTTCAGCAAAAACTTTTCCTTTTAAATTGTATTTTGATTTGTGTGGAGCCCAGCAATCCCCTTTTAAGCCAAAGCAAGAATTCCTTACTATTTTCACTTCTCTCATTTTCCTACCTGAAGAGAAGAAAGAAAAGGGGAGACGTGAACAAGGACCAAACGTCAAAATTTCTATATATCTAAGGTATGAAAGCCATTCTTACTTTGGAATCGTATTTTGATGGTTCAGTAGCTTCAAGTAGGATAGGCTAGTTTGGGAGGGGGCTTATGTCATTATAGTTTCTAGATTTAAACCATGGTCTTTAGGATTTATACTTAGATCCAGCCCTCACATGTCATATATATATATATATATATTGTATGTACATTGGAGTCCTTAAACTCACCCTACTCTGGGTTTTGATCAAGGCATGGTCAAGGTGATCTTGTGCTCATTTGTTGTCCATTAATATAATCGCGGAGGTCTAAGATGAAAATGATGTTTAATGGCCTTCTTTGGGATTGAAATGAATGGAATTTAAATGGTTTGGATCATGAAAGTAGTATACGGCATTCTTGTGGGTTACATATGATTTAATTGAGTGTTCTATGGCTTGAATGGTTGCAATTTATGGTATGTTGGCCCAGTCATGAAAATAATGTTTAATATTAATAGCAATCCACATAAATCTCCAGCCTCAAACATCCAATCACTTTAAAGAGAGCTTTCAATATGATCAATTCATAAATTTAAAGAGTTATTAATATGAACACTGAACAACATACATACATACATACACATGACCCAGTTGCCCCCAGAAAATAAAATTAAAAAAAAAAGTCAAAAAAAATTTAACTACAATTTATTTTCAATTTAAGGTGAAAAATGGTTGCCAAGAATTAGGGGTCTGCTTGGAATGGGAGGAACTTCAATATCTCCCTCCAACATCTTCAATGCATCCAATATATTAGGCCTGAAAGCCACCATGACATGAGCACAAAGAATACCAACAAGTATAAATCTCTCCATAAACCCTCTTGGATTTGAAGAACACCCATCGTTTTTTAGCAACGCTGGATCCAAAATCTCCTCTACATGCCCCGATTTCACAAGTTCCCAAGCCCAGTCAGTGATCAGAAAAGCTTCTGATGGAGGCCCAGCAGAAGAGTGTGAAGAAGATGGCAAATTTAGAGCTTTTCTCCCACTCATCACCTCCAAAACCAACACTCCAAAGCTGTAAACGTCACTTTTCTCAGTAAGCTGACCATAGAGAGCATATTCGGGTGCTAAGTAGCCATGTGTCCCTGCAACTATTGTTGTAGTGTGAGACCTTCCTTCTCTTCCTTGCTTGGCCAATCCAAAATCTGCTATTCTTGCTCTCATATCTGAATCCAACAGTATATTTGTGGCCTTGATGTCTCTGTGATAAATTGCAGGCTTCACTCCGTAGTGAAGATAAGCAAGCCCTTTTGCTACGTCCAAGATTATACTCTTCCTTTGAGGCCAATTTAATGGGTTTTTGTTGAAAAAGAGATGGTCATAGAGGCTCTTATTGGGCATGTAGGCATAAACAATGTATATCTGCTTTTCTTGCTCTTCTTCTTCTTGTTCTTCTTCATCAAGGCTCAGGTTTCTCACAGCTATGCAGCAGCCAATTAATGGAACTAAATTCCTGTGCTTCAAGTTGCTAATGATTTCAATTTCTTTACAAAATTCAGTGTCACCTTGGATATCAGTTTCTTTGATTTTTTTCACAGCAATTAAAGTTCCGTCTCCCAGTTTGCCCTGGTAAACAACTCCAAATCCACCTTGCCCGATTAAATTTTTCTCTGAAAAATCATCTGTGGCTCTTTTAAGCTCTTTTATGCTAAACCCAAAAGACCCAGGACTTAGCTTTGAGACTGTCAAGTCCAATAAATCTACAGAATCTACTGATCTCACCCTGGAATCCTTCTTCTTCTTCCTTCTCCTGTCCCACAAGATATATAAACCCAAAAAACAAGATATAAAAGCTATAGCTAGTGCAGCAGAAATTAAGCTATAAAAAAGGGCGCCCTGGCTTCTCCCTTTTGAGCCCAAAGATGAAACAATCGGCAGCCAAAAGATGCAAGAAGCTGAGCCTAGACTAGCTGGGCCAAGCTTATTAACAACACCAGCAGCATAAATAAGTGTAAAAGCAAGACAATTTCCAGAACTAGAGACGTTACCATCAAGTAAGACTAACTGAGCATTAATCTTCAACACTGCATTCAAGCAAGCATCACAGGTAGAGAGATCAGTGAGTTCAGGTTTGCAATATGAATCAAGCCTAGTAACGGGTCCAAGCTTGTTGATCCAGTCTTGCTTGGTTTGAATTGCTGCACAGTTTTTGGGGTGTATGACCCATGATTTGGGGCTTCCCAAGCAGAGGGAGGAAAGATTGGGTAAAAGGGATAGTGAGTTCAGCTCGTTTTGAAATTCATTAAAGCAAGAATATACAGTAGAGATGTTGGGTAAGAAGAAGATCGAGGTCTCCTTGAGGCGTTTTGCAAGGCTGAGTTCAAATAAGTTAACAATGGTTGGGCAACAAAATTGTCTGGTGAAGAGATTGGTTTGTGAGATGTTTTGGCAGCCTGACGTGTTCCATGGAAGGGTCTGAACATGGGTGAGATCAAGTGGGCAAGATAAGACATTGGTTGATGTAGAAGAAACAGAATTTGAAGTCATTAGAGACAACACAATCAGTAGCAAAGCAAGACCACCCATCACCTTCTTCACTATCAACATCATCATCTCTGTTGCTCCTTCTTGATCTTTGTCTGAGATTTTTGTTGATCAAAAAAGGTCATTCTTTCTCTCCATTCATGGCGTTTTTGTGGGATAAAAAAGAGAAATGTGACTTGGTTTTTATCTAATAAAAGATTGATTGGGACGCAGCAATTTCTTTTGAGATAACGTGTAAGATACATAAAAAGTCAAAGAAAACTTTTTTTAATTATTTTATCTTTCTATTTTTTTTATTAGATTTGAGAAAATATGAGCAAGGCCTTAATGACAATGAACCTCTTTTTGGTTGATCCTTTCTTATCCCAGACTATTTCTTGACAGCGATAGATCCATCTTGTAGAAAACTGGAACTCATCGATTCTCAATATAAATTTTTATTTAGTTTTTTTAGATTTTTTTTTTATATGTTGACTCTCGAAAGAAAAAGTCAACACTTCAAAACCAAGAAGGCAGGTGCAAATCAATTATTAAAGTCTCACTTTTATTTTCATTCAGAGTATAAACTCTCACTATAAAACAGAAGAAACCAAACTTTAATTTTTAAGTAATTAAGATTAAGCATGGCTTCAAAACAAATCAATATCTATATAATTGTACATGCTTAAATAAATAAATCAGTATATACCTCCAAAAATATATCAGAAATTCATCTAATAATTGTACATGCTTAAAAGAAAGAAAAAAAAAGTGATTTTAGTATTTTTTTTTCTATACAAAATTATCAGTCTTTGATGCATTTGTATTATATGTTCTACCCTTTTAAGCTTTAAATTTGGTCAACTTATTACCTAGTCCACCTCCTTTCTTGACTTTCTCCCTTTAATTACACTCCAGGCATAATAAGCATCAACAAGGATTTTTTTTTTTTAATTCTTTCTCTAAATTGGTCGAAATTACTATATCTAAGACTAAATTCAAATACAAATTCAAAAGTATGAAACAAAGAGAAAAAAAAATCAAATAACAGTCATAAGATGGCCTCTGTTTACTTTATTTTGAGCTTTGTCAGCTTCACATAAGTCAGTTAAACTAACCTTTTCTCTAAGATTCTTCTTGGGGATGTCAACTTCCTTGAAAATCATAAATTAGACTAATTTTGGAAGTCATTTATGTGTGACTGACTTTGTAGGCTTTGACTGTTTCGAAGTGCTTTTTTTTTTTTTTTGGAATTAAAAATGGTTCTAGATACAAATGAAAACTAGAGAAAAATAATTAAATCTTATAGGTAAAAATGTTTATATATCCTCAAGATACGCAGATCTCATGTCCATGATTTATCCTCAAAGTATAGCTGTTTAGAGGCTAAGTTGGGAACCTCACCAAAAATTTCATGTTTGATTACAAATTCCAAAAGTCTTTCGTCCAATCATACAAATTTTGTGAAGTAGTGTTACACACTGGTTGGAGTTAAAAACTGTAGTACAAATTGCATGATTCTATTGCATCTAAAAGAATGTTTTATATAACTCATTTTTTAACTTTTTTATTGTTCAATGTTATCACTAATCTCCTTTCCAAATATTCTGAAAGGAGATTAGTATTATTATGATATATATTAATATAACAAATATGTTAGGTGCAAAACCTTTTTTTAAGTTTTTTTGGTCGATGCTGGGCGCTCTCATCAAAATTGGCGATGGATTCTCAATTGTAAATGTCAACACTGCCAATAAAAAAAAATGCTTATTGGACTAAGATAAGATATTAAGTTGAATATAGAATCGACACCTGATTTGTGTTTGAGATTTTCTTCTCTTGAGCATCTGCAAATTGCTTTTAAACTGAAAAATAACTCTGAAATTATCTAAGGATATTTGATTCACAGTAGCTGCAGTAGAAAAAAGGAGTAAGAATAATATTAATGTAGTAATTGTACTCTCATTAATATTTTAGCGACGTCAACTTTTTTACTTTTCTATTTTATTTTATTTTATTTTTGTTTGGAACAAGGTAGCTGACGCAAGGTATTACCAGAAGAAGATATTCTTCTTGCAAAAGGGCATCTATGATATCCCTACCAGAGGAGCCCTCGAGTTTCCTAATAAATATTCAATTACAGAAAATAGCACAACACTGAACAAACCATTAAATGGATAAATTTTACGTACTTTAAGATATATTCATATCCATCTGATTTTCATTTGGATTATATTGTATGCTTTCTATCTATTAGTTTTCTGTCAAGATTATTAATTTTAAAACTGTCTTTTCTAACACTTAGCGTAAACAAAAATTCTCAATCTGAATTCTTATAAAAATAAATTTATTTTTCTCTACTACAATTAACCTCAAGCTATTACCGTCAAGACCTTTAAATCTATTTTGTTCTAAAACTACTTTGGGAAATCCTCAAGATCAAATTTTGGTTTGGCTGTCATCAACTTAGAACCACGGTCAGGTAATTGACTCCTATTAGGCTCCATGAAGAGGAAAATTGGAAGGGAGCCGCCACTAGAAAATGACCCACTAACTTAAGAAATCAAGATTCTTAATCGAATTTGGTGAAGTGGTGCAGTTGACCACTTGGCAAGTTCTTCAAGGCTTCTACCAATCAGAAGCGAGTTCGGCTGCTTACTTTTGGTCATTCAAAATCAAGTAGACGCAAATGAAGGAGCACACACATTATATTACACATCACTTAACTATATCATCTAATGATTGTAACAGCAGCAATTACTCGAAAGATATAAATGATAAAAGTCAATTCAACATTCTTCAAAACTTAATTAGATGGGATATTAGCGAACATGACTTGAAGCAGACGACACGGAGAAGAATTGGGTAAAAGTAGCGTTAGGTGCCTACAAGACTGCAACTAATGCAACTATAAAGTGGCACTATGGGTCATTTGACAAATGCATCTCCTCAAGCCACACACCAAGATTACTATTTTTTTACGGTATATGACCCACCGGCGTCCCTACTACCCCCTTTGTGGGGGACAAAACTATTCAAGAGTAGGGATCTGAATAAATAACTGGGTTCCGACCAATGTAAGCAGATAAGTGTGAACCAAAGATGCTAATGGTGCAGAAGTTGGCGTATCATAACAAATTCACTTAAAAGACATCGTAACGATTTTGTTCTTCTCTCAAGAACTCTATCAAGATCCAAGCCATGTTCCAAATTGAAAATTGCCGAGGACTAGGATGATTAAATCAAACCAACTCATGAGCCATATAAAATGGTAACTCCACCATTAGTATTATTTCATTAGGAAATCTATAGTAGAAGACTTCTTACAGTGCCATCAAAAATAAAGATACAGTGTTCTCTAACTCTTGAGTCAGTGCTCTAATAAAAACAGGAATTACCAGAGATCTTATGATTTATTAGTGGACTGAGCCAACAACCATTGCCACAAGTAGCATAGATGCAGAAAAGTAAAAATTTCCTTCATACCAAAACATAACACAAAAAAGTTAAATAAAAAACAAAAAATAAAAATAAAAATAAAAAGCAAAAGGGGATCAAGTCATTGCCACTGTGCATCTAAAAGTGAGATTATTTTGCAATGGAAAGCAATTCTATAAAGGTAGTATTGCCAGAAGTACCAGACTCGGTTAATCCTTGGGCTCCGTGGTTTGACTCATGCTATGCATGAATTCAAATCTCACCACTTACGGATCAAAACACAAAAATTAAAGTATATTCAACTCAATAGGGTGAAACATATTCACAATGATGCAAATAACTCTGATCATGTCAGTCATCAGATAAAAATACTGATATATGAAGTTGTTGACCTCTTTGTCCTATGGACTCAAATGCGAATGCGTTTGGAGTCATTCTCAGGAACATCTACATCAATACTATTGCCTCCAACTGAAGCAACTGTGTTGTCTTCAACCTACAGATTGGACAATGCAGTTCACATTACCTCATTTTTTTTCCAAAACTCATACGAAAAAGGAAATTTCAGATTCAGTAATTAAATGAAATGTTAAATTGATTTATAAACTTGGAAATGCCAACAATTCCTTGGAGCCGACACCTTCTTATGTCATCAAACTTCTGATCAAGGTTGATAATTCAATTACCAAAGCACTAACATATCAACGGAAAGAACTACTAAAAAAGCTGAAACTTACATTTTCATTGGGGACAATTGCGTATCTCTCTGCTGGAGAAACCCACATCTTGCCTAAAGATGATCAGATTGTTAAATGGAAAGGAGAGTTGAAACATGAGAAACCTCAGGAGCACTTTGGTGGGAGGTAATCTTAGGCATAGCAATGAGAATCGTGAAGATTTTCATGTAAGATTACATAAAAATCTTTATGATTCTCATTTCTCTGGTTAAGATTACATCCAAGTAAATGGCCCCTCAAGTGAAAACCTAACAATTGGTTAGAGAAATGGGTAGCAGAAAATACCTGGTAATGGTTCAGCTTTAAAAGATTCAATCTGTTGACAACCAGATCCATCTACACTCAGAGCCTCTATGATTTTTGGAATATTTCTATTGATGGCATAAGAAAAATGATGGTGAACACATCACGCGCAAACAACCATACTAGACAACTCACAAATCAGCAGCATTGAAGAATTTCTAATCTATAATTAATGGCCAAGATCAAATCAGTAAAAAAACTAGTCAAATTAAAACATGCCAGGTTGGAAAACAATCCAATTACCTAATCTATAAGGATTGGCAAAGATCAAATCAATCAAAACAATCCAATTACCTGTCAACAGAATCTCCATGGCCAAGTTGCCCATTTGTACCCCTACCCCAAGAAAATACATTTTGCCGTTCAGTGACAGCAAGTGTGTGCCTCCATCCACAAGAGATTTGCACTACTTTCTATAATTGAAACAACCAAAATTAGAGAAAACTATCATTAGTATCTTCTAAGTAGGACATATCCACATTAACTTTATAAATTAAGTCTTTGCCAAGCTAAGTAGAAATTCCAATAAGGCCATACCAGCTAGCCTAGGAAGCTGGGGAAACAGCAGTCTACCTGTTCATCTGGAAATTTAATCTGAACGGGGGAGCAGTGGTCGACAGTATCACCAGCACCAACTTGTCCAAACTGTAAGACAGAAGATAGCAACCAGTCATTGAAATTTTCTTAGCATAATGGCCTCGCAAAGATAAGATATACAGATGAAAGTAAGATTAACTATTTAAGTTAAACAAGTAATATGCTTCAATGCTTCATCGGTTCTTCACTGATTTGACTGTTTTATGAGTTGGCCCAATTTGCTTAGTTCAAGCAGTGCTGCTACTCTTTGTTTGGGCTGTAATTGTTGTATCTCTTTTTCGTGTATACATTTTATCTTTTTCTTAAATTATATGTATTTTTGTGTGTGCATGTGTATTTCAAAAGGGTTTTCTTCTGGGTTTTTTAAGGTTTATATTCATAAACCCCAGTCCATACATTGCTTTAAAACAACAAAAAAGGGGAGCAATGACACCATTTTCCTCAACTATAACTAGGTTCTACTTTGCATCATAAAGAACTGAACAAAAATAGGCCCCGATTAAGTGGTCTTTTCCAAAAGCATTTTTCTAAGAACTGCTTCTTGGAAAAGTTGATATTCTCCAGCTTCTTCTGAAAGTAGAAATCTGCATTTTCCCACCACAATTTTGGTAGAACTATGTATTGTCAAACACCTCCGAAAGCCCTTTTTTGCTTCAAAAGCACTTTGAAAAAATTTTCTAAAATGGGACCACACAAGCTAAAAAAGGTCTTATACCCTAAACCTCAGCCATAAAATGCTTGAAAATACAAAAAGAAACTAGCAAAGATACCATATTAGCCCACAACTAAAGCTAGATTCTACTTCATGCCATAAAACACCAAACAATCAATGATACATGGGATGAAGCCCCCATGACAATAGATCAGTAACTGTAGACTGGCCCTGACGTTTAGGCCCTGATATCCGACTCTCATGATCATTGAGTCATTAAGTGTCCCTAAGCCCCATAAACCTGGGACCAAACATTCACACTCTAATTTCATATTAAATATTAAAAAACCAACAATCTGTAAAGGTTAAGTTGTGACGGGAGATAAGCACAAGCTATTTACTAACAATTCAGATGGAGAGAAACTATAACGACTAAATAATACATTTGATAACAGCAAATACACACTTTCAATAGAGGAATACTATCAAAGCATGCCAAGTTTACTCACAAACGAATACTTGGGAGGATTAAGTGAATCTCCCAGCCTTCCAGATTTGACCTCTGAATGAATAGAATTGACTATTTACAGAGATATATCTAAGGACATAAATGAAAAAGTCGAGTCTTAATGTCTTAGATATGTATGAACCTTGATATAAAGAGTTAAAGACCATGCCATTAGCATGTTTCATTTGTCTACTGAAAGTAGGCTAGCATATTGCAGTCTATGATGTAACAGTTTGTAACCTTTGCTTGGACTCCTCATCTAACTCTATGAAGGTGCAAACATGAGTTAGGGGTCAAGAGGAATCTTTAGTTAGTGAAAATATTAATAGCACTAACGTCCTCATTGAATCCACAACCTCCCAAACTTCATGAGGTGTTGACAACTTAGCATCTACAATGGAAATCTAAAAATTACATGCAGCAATAATATAAAAGAAGAAACACCCAAAATAAGCAATTATAAACTAGATTTACTTTTTTGTGGAGTACTTAGAGTGGCTTTTCTTGAGATATTAATTATTTTAATTTTCATTGACATATTTAAGAACCAAGCAAGTAGATTTCAAATCTTAAATAATCCAAAATTTAAATTATAAATATTAAAACTATGAACAAATAGAAAGCTTAAGAATTGTTAGGTTAATGTTTCTAATATAGCTTTTTACTAAAAATGTATGTTTTACAGAAAGAACATTATCACCATTATTACTAACTAAGCAAGGAGATATCACATCTTAAGTGACACAAAATTTAGATTATAAATATTAAAAGTATGATAAATAGAAAGCTGACAAATTGGTAAGTTGACATTTCTAATATAGCTATGTACCAAAACTTGTTTTTAAAGAAAAGAGATCAATATTATTATTGCTGTGAACATTGAAAATAAATGCAAAGATCAGTTCATTGCAAATAAAAAGAGAATTAATTCAAGATGATTGATCAGAATAACACAAAAGCCAAGACCTTAAGACTTAAGCCTTGAGTCGTGCCACAAGCCATGCGCCTTGAGGCTTATTAAGACAGGGAGCACCTAGCATGAGAACTTAGGGCTTATAGATAAGTGATTAAAGGTGGTTACATTACGTACATCAAAGGCCCTTGAATGAGTGGCATATCATTAATCCATTGTTATGGTACAAGCAGAGGTAGACCTAAAATATCATGGAAAAAGATTACTATAAAAAGCATAATTTCTTGTAATTTAAATGTCCACTAGCCATTGACAGAGAAAAGTAGAGGAAGTATGTAGTTGGGTCAGGCCAAGTTGAACTGAGTTGAGTTGAGATTATGATTCAAAAGCATAATTTTTTTTTAATGCAACTGTTCACCTCATCAATTCTATTATACAGCAGCTAAACGAACTTCACAATATGCTAGTTGTATCCCCAGTCCACCTTTTTCGTACATTTTCCAAAGAACTCACAACCCATAACCAATCCCAAACACAGATTTTACTTTTGAAGGAGAAGTAGAAGATGAATAGAAAGACAGGTTTTGAGGTATGGCTTGAGGATAGTTTCGAAAATACACAAAAAAGGAAGAGGATAAGGAGGAGAAAGGTAGTTTTGGAAATACGAATACAAAAAGAAGAAGAAGATTGGATATCGGATATGGGTTGAGGGTAGTGAGAAAAATATGTGGAAAAAAAAATGTGGAATAGTGAGTAGTTTGCAAAATCCAAAAAGATAAAAATAAATAGGACAAAGTTTTTTTTTTTTAAAAAAAAAGGGGGCATAGGTACCACCTTGGTAGGGTTCAATTAGCTACTCTCTTCTATTATGATAAGAGCAGCATTAACAAGCTGGTAGAGAAATCTTGTTCCATGCATAATAAAACAGGGTGTAAAATGAGGCAGCATCTATTTGAGATCAATTCCATTCACGCAAATAGGTAAATAATGCTTTAGAGAGAAAAATAAATAGGACATATAAAGCTTTTTCAGGAACAGATGATTTTGAAGTGTCAAGGATTTCAGCACAATGATGGAAGTTTTCTGTACAAATCAAGAAAACAAGATTACTCCAATAACAAAGTGAAATAAGTAGTTTTGATGTGTAGACCCTGTGGGGGCTACAGACAGCAGTTTACACTTCAGATTTCAGTCACTCAGGGCCTGATGATAATGAGCCATAAGAGTCCTATAAATGCTAGCTTTGAGGCACAAAAGCAGGCTGATGGAATAAATCAACTCATAGTGATTCTACAGGGTGCAAGGAACAGTAGCCAACCTACATCCAGCAGCATTATGGAGAAAAATCTGCAACTGTGGGTTCAAAGAATCCAACCGCCACCACAATGGAAAAGCTATAGATCAACTGTGGGCTCAAGCTATAAATCAACTCATTATGATTCTAAAGGGTGCAAGTACCCAACCTCTGTCTGGCAGCATCATGAAGCAAAGTCCGAAACTGTGAGCTCAAAGAATCTAACCACAACATAATGCAGAAGCTATAAATCAACAGTGGGCTAAAGCTATAAATCAACTCATGAATGATGATTGTAAAGGGTCCAAGGAATGGTATCCAACCTACATCTGGCAGCATCATGGAGCTAAGTCTGCAACTGTGGGTTCAAAGAAGCTAACCAACGCAAGCAGAAAATTTTACCACTCTTACCATGAGGGAAGTACAAATGCAGCCACACATAAAACCCATATAAAACCGAAGTTTAACTACTTTTCACTTGAACAGGGTAACGGCAATGATGTTCCTCCCGTACTCTGCCAACTACAAACTCAGTTTTGAGAAGAACAAGAATCCCAAAATATTCCGAATGATACTGAATTATTTCAATATAATTTTCCCAAACATGTTTAGTTAGAATGATATGATAGGAGTGGAAAAATCAGCTAAACCTACTCATTCATTAATCCAGGACATGAGGAGATAACAGTGTGAACCTTGTTCCATCCCCATCCATAAAGCTTTCCATCCGACGTAACTGCCATTGTATGTCGCCAACCACCTGATACCTGAAAGGATTTTGACAAAAAAAAAAAGTTTAGATAAGTGCAAATGTGCGATAAACAAAAGCAAACAGCAACATTTGGAAGGTGCAAACATACATACTAACAGAATAAAGTAATTTACACAGAAGCAAACACATTAAGGTTCAAACCTTCGACCCTTGAACCTAGAATTGATTCAAAGAAGTTCAAGAAGTTGTGGAAATTGTCATAAAAAATTGCCAACTTAGAAAAATGTATTTAAGTTTTTATACAAATGTTAAAATATCCATTACTTTTCAAACATTCTTCAAGCCAAGAGTTGACATAAGGCATATGGAAAGGACCATGCAAATTGATACGTGTAATTGCAGTGAGGGATCTCACTAAATCAAATCCATTCTGTATTAGCAATGCTTAACACACATCTCATGTGCGAATTTGTAATACTCACCAGGTTTATACATATCTTCTAGCATATGGAAATGTTGTATATTAAGGGGAAATGTGGTATATTATGTTATACATACATACATACATAGATATAAATAAATAAATAAATATATATATATCAAGGATCAAAAATATAATTTTAACTTGATTTTGATTACTAGAGATTGGAATTAATTCAAAGAAAACATGAAGATTTTCTAAAACTTACTTAACTAGAAATTTTTAGTGAATTTTTCAATATATACTTCAATTTATAGACTTATTATAGTATAAACCCAAACTTAATATAAACAGAGACTTCTACCGTATAAATATACCAATGAATTATCTAACAAAATCAATCTTGTTCAATAAGTTGATGAATTTGAAATGGTGGCTTCTGGTCCTAATTCCTTTTCTTAGTTTTAATATTTAATTTCTGGTGTCTTGCTTCTTAAGCTATACTTTCCCAGTATAAATTCTATCATTCCAAATTTCTTAGTTTATTATTAAAAATTTGTTAATATTATTTTATTTGAGCGGACAAAAAGAAAATCGACCTGGAGAACATTTTCAATTTCGTTTCAAGTTTTTATCACTTTCAACTTCATTTAATTATTTACTTCTTTTCTTCTCTTTATGGTAAAGCATATTACATACCTTAAAATTTGTTAGCTTGTTAAAATTTAAAATTTATATTGGTACATCGGTTGCGATAGTTAAAAACAGTCTTGTCAAGTCAGTAATGTTGTTTAAGACAATAAGCCTTCATAAGACGAGGCAGGCGGAGCCTAGGCAAGGACTAGGCAGAGTCTAAGCAAATGGTCCCTACAAAATTTTTTATTTATTTATTGCTCCCTCACACAATATATATATTGTTTATTTTTTTTATAATTTTATTTATTTACAATTTACATTTAATTAACTAATTATATATAAATTATAAAATTATAAATAAATAACATATATTAGATAATACATAAGATAAACTCATGATCATCATACATTCACATACTTTATAACATTCCAAAAAGTTCACATAATTTCACAACAAAATTATCCAATTAAGTAAGGAATAAAAAACGGCAAGTTATTGTTACTATCCTCCATTAGAGTTGCTGCAAGTTATCGAAAGGTCACGTCTCTGCTAATAATTGATACACAAAGAAAGAAAAAGAACCAGTTGTTGTCAAGAGAGTGGAGAGAGAGAGAAGAGAGATGTACAAAGAGAGAGAAAGGGAGAGATGTAGAGAGAGAGATAAAGAGAGGAGTAGAGAGGAAGAGAGGGAGAGACACAAAACGAGAGAAAGGTAGAGAGCAAACAAAAAGGGAGAGAGATGCAGAGTGAGACAGAGAGTCGCCAGAGTTGCTCAATAGTCACAGCTGCTCGCCAGAGTGTCAAAGATGATTGTCAAAGTTTCAAAGATGATCGCCAAAGTCCCAGAGATGTTCGTCTAAGCTAGTTCGAGTCGTTCAACTTTGAGGTTTGAGAATGGCGTTGGTCAATTAGATTTAGGTCAAATTTTAAAAATAATAATAATTAATTAATTAATTAAAAGCCCTCCAATTTTTTTTAAATTTACACAGACAACCACCCAACAGCGAGACCACCGCCTATGCGTTGAGGGGGCTTGAGCGCCTACGTGCCTACAACACTAGTTAAAATTAGCAAATAATTATTAGTATTGGTTCTTATCCATTAATAAATTAACCTTTCTATTTCTTTGTTGAATTTCATCAAATTAGTCAAATTTTTTGTTGAGGTTTTGCATTTTTAAGTGAAAATAAAATATTTACCAAAATTTATCGAATTTTGTCGAACTTCTCAAATTTAGTCAAATTGTATCAAAAAATTTTAACAACCTTTATTTTTACATCTACTTGCCACTTTGATAATTTAAAAATGAATAATTCATAGAAATTCATTGAATTTTGAGAAATTTTCGAACCATGACTCTAGCCAAAAGAAAATACACTTCTCATGGACATCAAATCTGAAACCGATTGCAAAATAAGGAGTTACTGCATAGACTACTAAATGGGGGAAAAAAGACTTCATTGAATCCTATCTTTGGCCTTGAAAAAAAAAAAGTAACAAAAGTCAATCAAATATTCAACGATGGACTTTGGTGCATTACGTTATTTATTCAACAAGAATGCATTTATATAAAGTATAAAATACAATTTATCTCATTATGTCCTTAAGTCAATAACTAAAACTCATTCCATTCTCTAAAGAACTTGATTTACGGATAACGGTTTGCCCAAATTGAACACTGAAACTTTATAGAAATGAATAAATATCCGTCACAAAATGATGCATACTAAACACAATCACAACTATAACCTTCAACAACAACAATATAGTATCAAATTCATCAAAGGTTTGACAAGCAACAAGCAAGCCTTAAGGTCATGTACAAGCCCCACCCCGTACAAAAATAAGAAACAGCAGCTCAACTACGTGCTGAAATGGAGGTTCTCCAAGGAGACTCCAGAACCAGTATTGCCTGTTCACGTTTTTCTCACAAAAGGTCTCACTATTTGCAAGGTTGACTAGTAAGTTTTCAAAAGATTGTTGATTTGACAATAAACAAGTCCTTGCTTTGTTCTATGCATGTCGGAAATAAAAAGGAGAGCAAGAGAGAGAGAGAGAGAGAGAGAGAGAGAGAGAGAGAGAGAGAGAGAGCGAGTGAGTAGACAGATAATTTTATGCATTATAGATTTCTTGCAAATTATTATAAATTTGTAAAGTAACTTAAAGACTAAAATTATAGATAAACATCTAGTATTTGCCTAGAGAACCATTAAATAACTTGGGGTGATAATTTAAAGCCACTGCCTAATCAATACCATAACAAGTTGAACACAATTCAAAAAATACAAAAAAACCATGGAGAAAAAGTTGGCCTAACTTGCTCACTTTTGCCTTGTTTACATCCTTTATTATTCTTCGATAGTTTGCATAGAGACAGATCAAATCATAGCAAAAAAGTAAAGAAAAGAAATAACATGTAAAACAATATCAAGGATGCCAGATTTGGCACCATGAAATATATTTGAACAAAGAGGCAGCAATAACTACATCAAACAAAACTGTCTAGGATATTTGACACAAGTATAATCCTAGACAATTGATTTTATTTTAGCAAACAGCTAAAATAAACCTTAAAAAAATTTCAAATTTTTTCAAGTTCTAAAATAAACCTCAGACCTTATTTCAAATTCTCAAAATTTTTTTTATGAAACTCCTGCATGTGAGATACCAAACTATGCTCTCAAGCTGTTAAGGTTGCCCAAGCAATTTCCCTTGCATAGGAAAGGGAGTGACGCACAATTGCCGATGCATGGCCTAGGAAATAACCTTAAATGTCTCCATCAATATTGATTTGTAATATTTTTATATATAATGTCAAAAATTTCAAGATTTTAAGACCTGAAGAAACTTTTTAAAAAATCCTAAGGTTCTTTAAACTTAAAAAAGGCATTGTAACACTTAAAACCTTAAAGAATAATCATACAGTTTAAAATGAATGTGTGTGCGCGCGCGCGTGCTGATTTTGCAAGATGAAAATGTGTTTCTGTTTCCAACTTAGATAGTAGTAAAAAACTATTAGATAATAGTATAGGCAAGGTTCAGTTCAGATACCCTTTTATACGTTTTTGTACTGGCCTAGTCAAATTCTAGGCTAGGCAATGCCTTGAGAACACGATGAATAAATCGAAATGACCGAAACCACTGGATTCTCTTTATATCAACAATGTCAATACATGCTACTAAAATCAGGCAGTATCAAGATTTTCTTAACATGCAAACCCAGATCACAAAGATAATTGAAAAAACATATTAAAAAATGAAAATCCCATGGCTCAAGGCCCCTAATATTACAAAGCCCTAGAATAAGATAAAACAATAAATAATGTCATCCAGGTTTGAAGGCCATAATTGTCATTTTTTCTGTTTGTTGCTTTTCACACAAGCAACATAAATCTTGTCAGATTTAGCAAGTCACTTAAGTAGATAATGACCAATAATATTTTCAAAACAGCTGGTTCCATAACTTCTGCTACAATTGAAGAGTGTTTTTCTGGCAACTCTTCAAACAGGTAGCTATGCTATTGCAAAAAGAAATGGGAAGCATCACAAGCACTGACCTGAGAAATGAAGTTGTTATTTAAGGCCTCCAATTGATGAGGAATGAGATGATCCTCAAAGTCTCCATGGCCAAGTTGGCCATATTTGCTCCATCCATAAGTGTACAACCTGCCAGAAGAAGTAACGCATACTGTATGCCGCCATCCACATGCAACCAAAACCATTTTCTGCTCCTACAAGGTTCAAAAACTTTTCAAAACTAGATTATATAAAACAAGAAGCTGGCCACTCTGATAACATTTAAATTATATATGATCAGTGAATTCCAAGACATTCTCCCAACTCATTGACGGCGATAATCTATACAAGGTTGACATCCTACTTCATCAGGACACAGTGGACACTATCTGATCTGATCTGATTTGAATATGATCACTATTTATTTTCAATTTAAGCAGGTCTAAGTGCCTCCTAGTTCATATATGGGAGACAAATCAGTCATCATCTTAGTGACCAACCAACAGTGGCAGCAAAACACAAGATAATGCAGTAGTCTACAACTCAATCTTGACAGAGCGTCAGCATATTACCAAATGGAAAACCAGTAATAGGAACAACTTGAAAATACTAGTACAATTCTATTCCAGGGAAAACAACACATAAATCCACAATACAGATAAATTGAAGCAGACACAACGATCTAGAACAGAACAAATTAGGCACCAAATGATCTTCCCTCATAAAATCAAAGAGGCCATTCATCTAAATCGCAGGAAGTCAAGCATATTGTTTCTGTTCCAAGTCCTTTTAAAAGAAATAAAAGAGTATGTATATTGATGTGTACAAGGTAAAAAAATAAAAAATAAATAAAAAGGAATGATAATGTACATAAAGAGCAATGACATATTGAACTAAGTCTATACAAACTTTTCCCAACCCCTCATCCACTCTGTTCCTAGTTTGTTAAAATTGAAATCCTCGTTTCAGTAGAAATGCTGAATGATTTATATGGCTCTCTCCTCTGGTCCTTAACTTGGAATGTTACAGAGCCCTCAACCCCACGTCATATTTTACCTATATATGGCAACCGAATATAATACGTAATACAGATTGAGCAATCATATTCTTCTCAACATTTTTAACGAAACTTGGTGGTGCTACATATGTTATAGTTGTGGCAACTCATGCCATATTCTAAAACATGTGAATGCAAATATTACACCAGATCATCAATGGAAAAATCATGTAGCTTTAGAAAGTCATCATCATATAAAAAAAAAGGCAAAGCTAAGTTTCAGAATCAATGTTGCAAACTTGTAATGAATCTATTACATGATCCAGGCTAATCAGGCATATATCCTTATTATAACCATATACAGAAAGCAAATAAATGAAATACGAGAAAACATTTTGTAGGAGATTTCTCATGTAATTATGGTCATGAATCATAACATTTTGGAGCGACGAGTTCCAACGTGAACAAAACCATACGGTCAGACTAAGTGATTTAGATCAGTTATATTTGGCTATAATTTAAATTAAACACCGGCAAACATCATCTTACATCAACAGAAGAAACTTTCTGAGGAACCAAACGATCATCTCTGTCGCCTAAACCCAAGTTACCATAACGACCCCAACCCCAGCCATACAGCTTGCCATCTTCTGTAACTGCAGCAGAGTGTTCTGCACCAGCTGCTATCATCTTGACAGTTATTCCCTACAAGCATTACTGGAAGATATGAATATAACAGAAGAGGTTACTGATACAATCACCTACTCAAAAAGCCAAGGAGTAAAGGTTTTAGAATGCATCAGCCACTTTGATAAAGAAACTCCTCATCGATATTGAACCAAGAAAATACAATGCCTTGCATAGCTGTATTGTTTATTTACATATACATTAATACGTATCAAATGTTTCTTTATTAATTAAAAATAAAAAATAAAAAAAAATATATTAAGTACCACATGGAGAAGTGAGTCCTTAACAGATTTTACAGATGGCTACTGAAAGCAAAGACAATGTGATGACATATGGCATGATCAACTTCAAAATGCATCAAAAAGCAAATATTGCAAGATCTCCATACACAATATACCGCTGCCTGTGAGTACAGAGATTTGTTTCCTTTTTTTTTGGAGAATAAAAGCAGAGAAAAATTACAGACAAGTAAAACAAATAACTAGTTAGCAGTGCCAGGGGCACTCACAAAAAATGATTTGCGGAAGCTGGCAGGAGCAACAAGAACCAAGTATAAAACAAAGTAAAAAAAAAAAAGGAAGCTAACAGCTGCATATAAAGAAATTCCTGCCCAATACCAAACGTCAAACTAGGTGGTTTACAATCTAAACTTGTCTTGTTGACAAGGCTTGAAAAAATCAAACAAAGACATTAGCCTCAAGACACACCGTCAAGGTTAAGCGCTCAAAAAACAACTCAAGGCCATCTATAGAAAAACCACTGCAGGTAATATAGTTTAAAGGAGTTAATATATAACTACTCACATAGCTTTTAATGATGCTAATGACGATTGATATTTTTTGAGATATCATTCAAAGAGTTCTCCACAACCATGAATAAAGTTAATTCATACTTTTGCTTACTTTTTAGATGTCAAATCGTATATAAATGATATGTTTGCGACTTTAATATTTTGAAAATGTGAGGCTTATGCTTCATATCATTTCAAGAGTGACAGTCTAACATCTTTCCTTTTGAAAACAAACTGCATTGACTGCACCCACACATTTCAGAATCTTAGTAGGACTTGAAAGAAAGTATAACATGAAAAAGAAAATAGCAAATCATTTCTAATCATTTCTAATCACTGATTTCTTGAAATTTTAGAAAAGAAAGGGTCAGTGGATGACATCAAGGTGCTATCTCTTAAGACGAAGGTAAGGATATGTTCTATGATTGCTTCTTCCCACCAATAGAAATAGCTAAATGAAGGGATTGGTTCATTCATTTAAAATAAG
>JAJIYU010000299.1:0-57721 GCA_030144865.1 Tinospora cordifolia
ATGCATACGTTATACCGCATTTTTATATCAACAATTGAACAATTTTTATACTCGCATTATTCAGATATTATTCTTGCGTTATACCATTATTAGTATTATTTCATGATTATTTATCTGTTATACATACGTTATACCAAATTTTATTCACATATTATCCTCGCATTTTTTACTAAAGCAACTGAATAATTTTATACCCCTATTATTCAGTAATTATTCTTGCATTATACCGTTATAGACGCATTATCCAATTGAATGTATGTTATACCTTTGCCATTAGTGGCATTATTTCATAATTATTTATATGTTATTCGTACATTATACCACATTTTATTCACATGTTATCCCTGCATTATTCATATGTTAAACCCGCATCTTTGTATCAACAACCAAACAATTGCTATACTCGCATTATTCATATATTATTCTTACATTACACTACAAAAAATATAAAAAGAAAAAAAAAATCAGTTTCCACCCTAAAAAAAAAATTGACGCGCGTATACTTATCTTCTTTAGAGTCACTATTGTTTTATCGTCTTCTTTGTGCATTTAAGTTCTTCGATTTTCACTGCTTATCTTTCTTTTGTTAATCTTCATTTGTTGTTGTTCTTCTTCTTTGGGTATTTGGAAATGAAATATCTGCTTCTACATTTGGGAACAAAATCTCTACTTGCAATGGTTGGTCTTCTTCTTCGTGCATTTCAGTTCATTGATCTTCTTTGTTTGTCTTTCTTCTGTTAATCTTCATTTGTTATTTGTAGAATAGTTGTAGAATCAACACAATCATCTACTTGTAACCATTTTTGTTCTTCTTTGGGCGTTTGGGAACGAAATCTCTACTTGTGCTGGGTACGAAATCTCTACTTCTGGGTTTGGTAACTGTTGTTGTTCTTCTATTATTATTATTTGTTATTTGCTATTGACTTTTGCTAATGTTGACTTATTCATTTTTGCTATTGACTTTTTTTTTCTTTTATTTAGGAATTGATATATGTAGCTATACATGGATAAAAAATGGGTCCATATTTCAAGGTTAACTCTCACATCTAAAATTAGATAGCATTATTTATTACTTGCTTGCATTATTCAAAATTTAAGTAATTTTCATTTTTTTTAGGTTATCTCAAGAGTATGGACATGGTGCTCGAAATTTTATCAATTTTGCGTGTACAAGTTTAGGAAATATAGACATAATATCGTGTCCTTGTACAAAATGCAAAAACTTGGATTGTCACCATTATGATTTAATATATGAGCATTTAGTCATAAAAGGTATGGATCCTACATATACTAATTGATATTTTCATGAAGAAAGGCTTCTAACACATGGTTCTGTCTCCGAAGACTTATACCCGCATTATTATGAAATTATTTTCACATTATACAGCTATTCACCCGCATTATACATGAATTATTCATTTGTTATACCCGCATTATTCAGTTATATATATATATATATATATATATATATATATATGTGCGCTCATTATTCGTTTATCCCAACATTATCATGAAATTATTCTCACATTATACCGCTATTCACACGCATTTTACATGAATTATTCGTTTGTTATACCTGCATTATTCAATCTTAAATAAAGTACATATATATAAATATATGCGAGCATTATTCGTTTATTCTCGCATTATTATTAAATTATTCTCACATTATACAGTTATTCACTCGCATTATATATGAATTATTCCTTTGTTATATCTGCATTATTTAGTCTTATAAATATATATATATATATATATATATGCACGCATTATTCATTTATCTCCACATTATTATGAAATTATTCTCACATTGTACCGATATTCACACGCATTATACATGAATTTTTCGTTTGTTATACTTGTAATTGTTAGTCATAATAAGGTATATATATATATATGCGCATTATTCATTTATCCCCATATTTTATGAAATTATTCTCACATTATACCGATATTCACCAACATTATACATGAATTATTCTTTTGTTATATCCGCATTATTCAATCAAAATTAAAGTATATATATTATGGATATATATATGCGCATTATTCGTTTATCCCCACATTTTATGAAATTATTCTCACATTATACCTTTATTCACGAACATTATACAAGAATTATTCTTTTGTTATACATGCATTTTTTAATCAAAATTAAAGTACATATATTATGGATATATATATATATATATGCGTGCATCATTCGTTTATCCTCGCATCATTCACATGTCATTCTCGAGTTTTTTTGCGAAATGACCAAACAATTTTTATACTTGAATTTGTTAAACATTATTTTCACATTATACCACTATTCACACATATTTTCCCGTTATTCAAATATTATTCATGTAATATTCATTTGTTATACCCGAATTATTCATTCAAAAATACCGTACATATATATATAATATATGTATGTATGTATGTATGTATGTATGTATGTATGTATGTATGTATATGTATGTATGCACGCAAATCACTTCATTTACTTGCGATTCAGTTTTCAATTCAGTTTGTTTCCATTTTTGTGCCCTAATATCTTTGTTTTCCTTGATTCAGTTTTCGATTCAGTTATTCATTTACTTGCGATTCCCACTGTTACAATGAAGAACGAGTGTTCATCCTCTCCCAATAGGACGACCATAAATGTTGAAAACCAAGTACATCACACTCTTCCAAATCTTGTGTTCGTATTTTTAGAAATGTGATAATGAATGGTTATTTGGTCAGTTCAACTTTCTTTGAACTACGATATTGTTTGATTAGGCATGTTTGCTCTTCTGTTTTTAGTATTATACACACGTTATACCAAAAACATCATGTATTCTTATTAAATAACATTTATTAAATGTTTATTATATAATAGAGTATAAAGATGTTATACTATTATAATATTTTTTCTGATATAAAGATGTATAATGATATTATATTCATTGGAATGATTATTCTGATATTGTGCACCTTTTTATTTTGTTGTTGTACACTTTTTAACATGTTATTCTGGTATTATAGACCTGTAGGAATATCAATATATTGTTAAACCTAAAGATAGATACTCGGCCAAGGTTGGGTGCCTGACTAACTTGAACGCATGCAATATGTTGATTTCCAAGTTGACAGATTACCAGCTGCTAAAGTTTCGGGAGACTTTTTTTGGCCATTTTTTTATATGAAGTAGTTGTTTTGGCAACCTTAGATTGTTCAAAAAGACGAGTCTATTCTGGTCTTCAGTTTCAATAATATTATTGCAAAATTCTCCATAGTTGAATTTGCAATGATAATGGATTTGAAATGCAGCGGAAAAATCAGAAAACATTATAACTGGTTTTAAGGGTAAAATTTTGAAGGATGAATACTTTAAGGGAGTGGATAAGATAAATGAGAAGTGTATAGTTGACGCATTTACAAATCGGGTATAAGAAAATGATGATGATGCTGTGAAGATTGCAGTTTTGTTCTTCATTAATTGTTTTTTGTTTCTTAATAAAATGGAAAAGTTGGTACATTAAGTTGATTTTGAACTAGTATAAACTGGTAAATATATGGATTATCCCTGGGGCAGGGCTCTTTTTGACACGACAATAGAATCCATGAAGGATAATTTTTCAATGGATGCAATCCAGCTTGAAGCTGGGAGTGGCAAAACTCAATTATGTATAGGCTTCTTGGGTTGCCAATCGCATTACAAGTTCAATTTTATGAGTGTTTTGTTGATACTGATGGTTTGTTTGCCATTCTACATATCAATGGATTCTCTTCTATGCTAAACTGGACTTGCATTGACATACCCAATTTTAAGAGCATGGAGAAGGTGCTGAACAATTTATCTGTTTATAAGGTAATTTTTCATGTATTTTATCATATGGTATACACAACATTTATATTATAATTGAACTATTCTTTGTTGTCAAATTTCTTATGATCTCATATTTGTCTATTTTTAGTTCAAAAATTTTTTAGCAAGCCCTAATGAGTTATTCCAGCCATACATGGATGGCTTGATTGCAGAACATGATGGGGGCCAACATCAATTTTCAGATTACGATGATTTTGTTGATCCCCCAATATTTCTTTTGCTGCCTCTTGTAAATAAACCTATTGGCGGTAATATTCCTATAAATAAGTCTATCGCAACCATGAGTATACCTAGAAGGCAGTGCAATTGTTGTAACGAGATCAACAATCCCTATTGCAAAACGTAAATGTTAAAAGAGGGTTTTGATAAGATTTTTGAAGAAATTAATTATCTGAAATCCCTATTGCAAAACGTAAATGTTCCAAGCTTCAAAACCACTAAATTCTTTTAGACTTTCATTGTAGTATAGTGATGATATGATAGTAGTATACCATTTATATACCTACATTACACCATGAGTATAATATATTATATACTGTATATTTGTTGTTATCTACTGTTTGCTTGTATATATTGATGTTATACCAACTATATACATTCATTTGGCTTACTAAAATTTTCATTTTTCATGTAGAATCGTCTTGAAAAAGATGATGTAAATAAAGCAGAAGACAATAAAAAGGAATCTGCTAGTAGGAAAAAATGTACTAATGTTAAAGCTGCATGCCAGAGTTTGACGGCATTGCAAGAGATTGTTAGTGATAGTGACAAAAAGAGGAAGGTATTTTTGAACACTTTAGTTGGATTATGATTTTTCATTTAAATTTATTTTCATTATCCATTAATATTGTACATTTTTATGTTAAAAGTCGACTCCATAATAACTAAAGGTGAAAGAAGGAAGAAAAAATCATTAACCCTGATAAGATCATGAATACCATTCTTTTATTAATTCAAGATTATGCTTTTATAGTTTTTATGAATCTAATTGTCCTTAATTTATTTGCTTTTTGGACATTTCTCGTTTAATTTCACTGACCCAGGTTGCTGACAAGGATGAATTGAAATATCATGCACGTGAACAAGAAACCATGATTGATGAAATTGTTGAGTCAACCGTCAATGTTGCAACTTTAGCCATCTCTACTGAAGATCACATTCCATTTCTTCCACCTCCTACAGCTAATAAAAGGGGGAGGCGTCCCGCTGGAGATAAACATAAAAGAAAGGAGATTGCGAATGGATGACTATCTCCCTTAGACATCTGTCTACTTGAAGATATAGACAGCAATGCTATAGCTGAGTTTGATGAGTGGATTCAAAAGGGTCGACTGAAGCGCTTGAAGTAAGTTTTCTTATAGATTAATTTTGCATTCCGAATATTGTTGTTATTTATAATACATTGATATTAACATCTATCACATTATTTAGGTCAAATAAAATATACCATGATCATGACAACAATCTGAATCCAGATTTTGATTTTTCAATCGTTGATGTCACTGATAAGGAATGGTTTTACACAATGGTTACCCTAGGCCAGTGTATCTCCTCTTCTGTAAGTTTAATTTTTTGCACTTGATGTTATTGCTTGCAGATATTATACTAATAATATACCAACATAATACCATAATATAAGGTTTTGAACACTTTGCAATATTTGTATACACATATTATACTAATATGATACTAATTTCATCTATATACCATGTTATTAAACTATGTTATGTTGTTTTGTATACATATTATACTAATATGATACCAATATAATCTATATAACATGTTCTTAAACTTTGTTATGTTTATTATTTCAGTATAATGAAATGTTATACAATCAGCATACTTATTATGTTTTGAATGTTTCATGTTTATACAATTTTTATTCATGATCCAAATCTTTGATTGTAATTTAGAAATTTTGTATTGGCAGCATGTAGATGTGATGTTCTATTACTTGCACAAGAAAAGCAAGTATGACGAATCGATTAAGATCAAATGTACAACGACAAACAACTTTTTCGATCAAAAGTTGTAGTTTGTTTATAGAAGATTCGAAAAAGAGAAGGATGCATCTGAGTTAGGGAATGAGATGGTGATTATGGAGTATATGCTAGGGCACTACATGTATTGCAACACTTTGTGGTCCGATGTTGACTACGTCATTTTCCCTATTAATGTTGTGGCTGCGTTCTACTGGATCCTCAATTGCATCAGCATTTACGAAGGTTGCATATATGTATATAATTGCCTGCGTACTCCTACTGTTGATGTTGTGTCAATGGAGGCTGTTAAAGCTTATTCCACCATTCTTCCTTTTTATTTCGATATGATTGAATTTTACGAATCAAAAGTTGATCCGGAGGATAGACCTGGGAAAGATCCATTCAAGGTATTAGTGGTTGATAATCTACCATAGCAAGTTGATTGTGATTGTGGAATATTCATATTTTATTTTGTTGATTGTTTTTCCACCCGAAAGGAAATTTCACTTGTTTTTGATGTGGTGAGCTACAGGAAAAGGGTGGTTGTTAATCTATACTTGCATGGTAGATTGAAGCAGAATGAACGCACCAAGAGTGATGATGAAAAATCAGGTTGATTCAATGTTGACTATAGGATCCAATCATAGTAGGTCTTAAAGAAGTGAATAATGGAAGAAGGTTGTCATATGTTGCATCATAGTTTTTCAAGGTCAATGTGTAACACATTTTTGATATTTTAGATTTGTATCATTTGAACACGATTATGGTTCATTTATAACAATCTCAACTATTTTTCATTTGAATTTTGTCATTTTATTTTGTCTTCTAGGGCAAATTGTTTTATTTTTGAATTATCTGTGAATAATGTTATTCATATGTGAAATTTATTATATTGATTTTATTCGAAAATGATATAAGTAATCAATTCTGAAGCACTAATCTCAGTTTTATACATATATTATTCTTAAGTTAAACATATTTTATTCATTTTATATACACGTATTATCTACATGGTATACCTATGTTATACCATTATTTACGCATTATTCACGCAATTGAACGATTAAATATTATACATGCATTATTCATATAGTATATTTCGATTATACCACTATTCACTCATTATTCATAAGGTATATTAACCAAATGAACAATATTTATACCTATATTATTCGGTCGTGATACCTACATTATTTCACTATTCAAGAACTATTTTTGATTGTTTTGTTATACATATATTATTCTACTATTATTTGTGCATTATTCATTTGTTATCGATTGGATTATTCATGCTTTATTCATATTTTATACTTACATTATGAATATATTTATGCATCATTCAGGCAATTGAAAGATGTTCTTTTTATACATGTATTATTCACCTGGTATACCTAGGGTATATTATTACTTATTCACGCATTTTTAGTAAGGTATATTGACCAACAGAACAATTTTTATATGTGCATTATTTGATTGATGTCACTATATGTTTACACGTGTATTATTCAATTTTTATCCCTACATTATACCACATTTCATGGGTTATATATACAATTATTCACACATTATTTGATCGTTATCGCTAGATTTTTATACGAGTATTATTCGATCTTTATCCATAGATTATACAACATTTCACCTGTTATTTATACCATTATTAACACTTTATTCGATCATTATCGTTAGATTTTTATAGACGCATTATTCTATATTTATCCCTACATTATATTACATTTTATGGGTTAATATGTACCACCATTCGCAAATTAATTATTCGATTATTATCGCCAAATTTTTATACGTGTATTATTCAATATTTATCCCTATATTATACCACATTTCACATGTTATATATATCATATATATTATTTACACATTATTCTAGTGTTATGCACACATTATTCTAGCGTTACACCTATATTATACCACTATTAACGGGTTATACCATTATTTATACATTATTCTATTGTTTTATTTACATCTTTATACACACATTATTTGATCGTTATGCCTACATTATACCACCATTCACGGGTTATATCATTATTCACGCATTAGCGGTATTATATAGGTATAACATATAAATAACGTATCTATATAACGTAATACATTTACAACAGTCGAATAAAACGTTGTTATAGATGACTATAGACAATGTTCATGAATGAATGTTATAATAACTTATATTCTTTTAACAACAGTCGACTAACCAACATTGTAAAAGGTGTCGTTCGACAACAAACAACTATGATTGTTGTAATAACATAGAAGAACGTTTGTGTACTCGTTGTAATGATTTTTTCAACAATGTTACCAAGGTGAACGTTGTTGTACACATTTTACATAAGCGATTTTACAACAGACATTTTATGGACGTTGTTGTATGTCTTCTATTAAAACGATCGTTGATGCACGTTGTCGAATTAATGTTGTTGTATCATCAATTTCTTGTAGTATTCTCATTTTAAGAACTACATATCCAACTTGTTCCCATTTTGTAGATATAAGGGTTTGAGTTTTCAAAATCGATCCCTCTCCCATGATTTGGAACACAGGTTTGAATCTTTTTGTTCTTAACGTCAACTGTAAACAAGTAACTATTCGAATCACCTAATATATGTGCATGTTTGACATGCATGGTTTATTTGATTGAAATAATGACTTAAATATTTAGAAAAATCCACAAGGGTATCAAGCTCACCCTCCTTTTCTAACATTACAGGAAAATTAAGGATCATATGCTATGTGATGATTTTCAACTCTAAGTTTACCTTTCTAATGTCATAAATTGTTTAAGTCAGGTGTGTTGACCCCAATTTTCTCCATCAATTTTAAAGTTATTTTCCTTTGTAATAAATATGAAGGTTTTGTACTTCTTGAATACTGATTTACAAATAAATGATATTGAATTGCTTTTGATTTTACTTGTGTTTTATGAACTTTATGTATGAGTTAGTGTTACTCAATGAGACTTGCAAAGTTGGGACATAGAAAGAAAGAAAGAAAGAAGAGATAGATAAAGTGACAGCGCCTGCCTCCTTGGGCGGCCCAAGACGATCTTAACAATGGCTTGATGTGCATGTGACATGAATGTGCTGGACTATTTGGGTGGGGGAGGCGAAGTTTTACCAAGGTGGTATCAGAGCCTAAGCAAATGTTGCTAAGCTAGAATGAGATGGTTACACTGATACCAAAGATGGTATCAAAGCTCAGTCGATAGATGTAGTACGCAAAACTTAGAGAGAGTTGACTCATATAAGGAGTCAGGAGCTTAGGGTGTAGCTTACTAGGTAAGAAACTTACTTTGAATTGATTTAGAAAGCCCTACCTCCTATTTTTGAAAATGAAATCATTTGAATTACAAATATTGTTTTTCAATATATATATATATATATATATGTTTTCAAATGTTTTGTTTGGACAGAAAAATGAGTTGAGCTGATAGTGGGTAAGCTTTGTCCCAAGTAAAGCTAAACATTGAAAGGGAGATGGGTTATCCCGTTAGAGAAAGGTCGATTATTTAAGCATGCTCTGATTCACCACCCGATCTAGAGGTTGTCCTACTAGCTCATACAAGTGATTAAAGTTGAAGAACACCTTTATTTGTTATAAGAAAACTATGAGGTAATGTTAAAGGGCAAAGTACTCATTAGGGTACAAAGGTGGTACCAAAAGTAGTATCAGGAAAATGGACATAGGTTGATAGTTCGATAAAAGAACCTTTCAACCAAGAATTGAGACCCTAGGTCTAGAAAAGAGACCTTCAATAGAGACTTGAGTATTGCCAAGGAAAACACAATGGATCATAAATGAAAACTTCTAGGACATAGGTTAGAAATAAAAAATGTGTGAAAATAGAACACTTGTTGGTCAAAACATGTCAGAAAGATCATGTATCTTTGGTTTCTATGTGATATGGGATGCATAAGAATTCTAGGGTATGGAGGAATCTAGGGGTATGGAAGAATCGTGGACTCGAAGAATGACAGGTTATGTTTGGTGAATGATCGATGACTTTGGGAGAGCTTATTTCCCTATGCTTGGCTGGTATGGGCGGTTAAGTATAGTGGGACTTGAGAAGCCTTAGTTGTCGAGACATTTGCATGATTGTTTGGGTGTAGCGAGATCTTCGAGTGAAGCCTATGTTGATGGGCAAGAGTGGTGATGGACATTCGAAAATGGAGGCATGGATGGAAGCTTGGACTTTCGCTATGCTAGCATGAAATTCTGGTTGAATAATTGAATGATTATTTGGATGCACTCTATATTTATTTAAACTTTATATGTATATTCACATGTAATGTGATCATGAAACCAAACCTTATACCCAACAATATTAGAGGACCTTAAAAATCCTCAAATAGAAATTTGAAGAATAAACTAATAAGCCACTAAACAAATTGAGAACGAGAGACATGGTCTAGCATCATGATAGCATGAGCGACAACATGAGGAAATAGACTTAAGAAATGATCTAGAAAAGATAGGTTGTCATCACAAGTCTGGAAAAGCATTTTGTATCCCAAGGATAAGAGAAGATGGGTTGTGTATACTCAGATTGATTCAAGTTGAGATTATGATTCTCCATTATGACACCTTGTCGGTGTGACGACCCACGATTTTGTGCACAGAAATTTTTGAATCCAAAGTAAGTATTTTCAGAAATTATAATGAAAATACATGGAATTATCCTAAAATTTTCTCAATTTCGAATTATTTATTGGAGAAAATTGAAATAATGGAGAAAAATGTGATTTTGAGGAAAAAATACATGTGACTATAAAGAAAATGTAATTTCTTGAGAGAAATAATTTTTAAGATTGATTGTTGAATTTTTGAAAATTTTATGGAATTTTAGAGAAATTAATGAAATTTTTGGGAGAAAAATATATTTTTTGGTGGATTATTCAATTTTTGAGAAAATAATTGTATAAATAATAGAAAATGATGGATAATGGAAGATTTTGATGGGAAATGATGATAAAATAATTTTTGATGATTTAAGAAAAAAAATGTAGAATTTTGATATATATACATAGGTGTATATATGTATGTATAAGGAAAAAATAAAAAAATATATACATATAATGGACCTGGGCAACCCAGGCGCTGGGTCTGGATTGCCCAGGCCCGTGTGGGCCAAGCCCGGTGCACGGGCCACTCGGCCCGTGCAGGCCGGGCTGGTGCTAGGTTGGCCTGCGTGCCAGTCGGCCCAACGCCCTGCCTTCTTTCTTCTCTCTCTTCTTTTCTTGGTTTTCTTTCCCCTTTTTTGGCGAAAAACCAACAGTAGCAGCTATTTTTGGCCCCTGGTTTGGCTGTCCGGCGACTCTGCCGACTTGCACTCTGACCCCCAGCCATCTGTGCTCCATGTGGGAAGGCTAACGAGCCACGTGGATCGCCACATGGCAGACTTTTTTCATGCAAGGAGACCTTGCAAACATGCAACAAAAGCTATCTACTTTCAGCATTTTAGCATTTTGAACGATCAGACTTCATAATCCTCGTTCCCCTTCATCCCACCACCATTTTAGATGTTCTTATACTCATTGAAAAGCATTCAGACCCACCTACAAAGACGTGCAATCCGTCTATCCAAAACCCCATCCCTTGGAGACAAGAACAGATGAGAAAACATGTTTTCCAACACTTGGAAACCTAGACTTTGAAAACTATTTGTTGATTCGATTTTCAAGTTGCTTGTTCTCTTCCTTTTCATGTATACTATAATGTCCAACTGATATAAAACAAAAAATGAAACCTTAAATGTGTTATACAAGCTGTTGAAGTTGCCTTGTTGCTAACTGTCACAACATTTTGTGCAGGAAAGTGATCTTGAGAATGACTTTGAGCCTCCATTTATAGTGGCTTACGGCAACCATTTTGGTCGAGACTTAAACCAATTGAAAGCTTACATTAAGGGTTGTAAGGAGGTATAAAGGTCAAACCTTAAGGCTTTGTAGATAAGTTTTTATATGTTGTTGAAAATCCCTTGTTAGACATGAACTTTGGACTCAGACAAATTTCTAAAATTTCCTTATGTATGTCATGTTGTTGAGGTTGTGTATGAGACGATTTTGGGGCTTATGGGTATACTATTTCAAAAGGACCTTGATAAGGGATTGTTGTATGACCTACATGTTTGCAACATGTACAAGTAATGGCCTTAGATTAGAAGTTAGAAAACTTTGAAATTAAGGCACTTAAAACAACTTAGAAAACTTAGAAATTGAAAATCAGTTTCAAGACAGAGAAGTATCAGATCCGTTGACTGACCAAACATAGGTATTTTGAGTTGAAATTTAGTGGGGAGGTCACTAGACATGTCATGATTTAAAATTATGGGGAAGGTTTAAGGAGTCTAGAATAGACTGAAAAATTTGGTGCAAATCTAGCTCGCTGCGTAAGAGAGCAAAGAACCCCAAAAATTTGACTAAGTGTCAGGTTTAGGATTTTGAATCAATTTTGACCCAATTGGCCTATGTTGACCTAATTTGGGCACAAATTGACCTAAGGTGACTAGGATGACCGCGTTGACTAGAGTTGACCAGAGTTGACTAGGTTTGACCGATTAATCGAAATGGCTCGGGTCGATCGAAACTAAGTAGGGATAGTGAGATTAGATATTGAGCCACTATATGGATAGAGCTGAGATTGAGTTTGATTGATGCAAATTCGAGAGAGTACAGTGGGACTGAGTCGGTTGTCGATGGGACATCGATGCGTAGGACCCGAGGTGAGTAGTTTGATTTAGGTATTTTTTGTGAATTTTATTCCTTGCATAAAACTTGTGTAAAATGACATGGTTTAAATGGTTTCACATGATTTAAGTACATCTGATTGATTTCAAGATGTGTAGATGTACACCAGTAGTGAGACCATAGGCTCGAGGGTCGAGCATCGAGGCCAGGGTATTAGATGTGATTGAGTTTAGACTTGAGGTCCGAGCGCGGGGTTAAGGCATATGATCAATGCGCCTAGCTTCCGACCCGCTTGAGTCATGGCACTCGAGGACTGAGCGTAGGGTTAGGGTATTCTTGGAATACGCCTTGCTTACGACCCGCTTGAGCAATGATCGTAGGTTGGGTTGTTGAGTTGACCTAGCCTTGGTGTGTTTTTACTTGGCATTGATTTGAGATGTTTTCTAAAATTGTTGCACGGTTTATAACTGTTTTCACATTATACCGTGCTTTCAAATGCCATACCATCTTTACTGCTCATGCATACATGCATTGTTTTTTTGGAATATTGGTTATGGATTACATACTGATCTTTATACTCACTGAGCCACGTTGATTTTAGGCTCACTACTCTATCATTATTTCAGCTTCTACAGTGGCTGATAAAGGGAAAGGTGTAGTGATTGCCTAGTTCCCTGATGTTTCCTATTCCTGTTTCTTTGGGTCTTTGTAACACCTCAATTTTCGACCGGACCTCCATTCACGTGTTACCTCACGTGTCGATTGTCTTCTGTCAAAAATTGAGATGCTACTTGAAACTTTCGTTCTATCAAAATCTTTTCTTCCAAATCAAATTCATAAACTTTAGTTCTCAAGTCAATTTCTATGAAGATATTTTGTGCAAGATAGAAAATCACAATAATTTTATTGATTAAATCATGAGCAATGCAGTGGAATACTTTTAAAACCATTCCTTTAAACCAAAATCGTTAAACAAGTAAAGTCATTTAAAGATAAAACAATCGAAGTTGAACCAATGTAAACACATTAAAACAATCCAATATAATACATAAAACATAATCTCCCAATCACCTATCCCTGGCGACCTCTCCATGAGGTGTTCAATCTGGGTGCGAGTCTTCTGACGTAAGACACCATATTCTAAGTCCAAGTGTACCTGAAAAATAGAATGGGAGTGAGCTCGAAAGCTCAGTGGATCGATCCTACACATCACCTGCATTATACAGATTCAATCCAAAACATTACAAACACTTTCAAACATTAGGCATTCAAACATTTATTTGTTTAGTTGGACTCTAAGACCGGAAGAGGGTTGAGACGCCTCTCGGTATTCCTTGTGATCCAATCTAATCTCAGAGGGTTTTAATAACCGTCTAAAATCAATCGACACTCACATCACAGCCCAAGAGAGTGTACTTACCATGGTGTCATACCATCTCTCAAAGACTTCGAGCTGTCACAGTCAGCTCAGGGTGGGAATACCTACGATCCACCTTGTGGCTCGACAATCTCAAGTAGTGACATATAGGAGATGCCACCTCGATCCACTTTAGGCTCGTCAATCGTACCGGTACGTGGATTCTCAATAAACCATCATCTTATTTTTGTGTTATAGACAAGCATCAATCATGCCATACAATTTCACAATCTACTAGATAATTTCTCAAATTATGCGTACCATGCAAAAGTAGTCTGAATAAATAATCAATGCTATAAGATGCAAATTACATGCTAGTCAAAATGAGTATATAATGCTACCAAGTGTATCTTCTCTATTTATGCATGTCATGAAATATTTGTGCATGAAATGGACGAGTTACTATTCAGTTGCATCATCACACGAGCATTTCAAACAATTCAATCAATTTCATAGTAAGATTTCTAATAACCTAGAGCTATCCACACAAATGTTCTGAATCTTAAATCCATATAATATAGATGAGCAAGGAAGTCACGCCCACCTGATTATGTCGATCTTCAAGGCTCCTTGCCTTCTTTCGAGTAATCCCTTACTATAAGATGCACAACCTGAAATTTACCACTTAATAACTTATTCTCAATTTAAATGATTTCTAATTTAATTAGTAAGTCTAACTATCAGTTTCCCCTAGTTTAGGATTATTCCTAATTCCTAAAATTTTGTATATTCTAATTACTATAATTTCTCGGTCTTTTAAATCTCCTTAATTTGAATTTAACTTTAATAACTTACTAACAAGCTTTCTCATAATTTAGATTTCTAATAACCAAATATTTGTAATTTAAATAATAATTTATTAATATCATAATTAATTTAATTACGAACAAAATAAGACTCCTGAATGTTATAAGTTTAGTTACAAAACCTAAAATTTTATCTTTTTCTTATAAAAAATTTTAAACTCCTAAAGGTTCATTTTTTTTTCATATTTTCAACTAATTGGGTTATTAGATTTTTAACTTCTAATGTTAAATAAAAGTATTAATGTATAGAAATCTATTTTCTAATCCTAATTAAAAAAACTAACGGATTTAATTTTCTTAAATTAATTTATCCTCATATTCAATAATTAATGAATAATCTACTACTAAATTTATTTAATTTGAATTTTTAAATAAATTTTGTAAACTAAACTTTATAATTGACGTAATTAATTTCTATTTGAATAACAAGATTTATATATATATTTGTAACTATTCTTGCATGCTAATTGTCATGCTCATCAACTCTCTGTATATACTAAGTCTAATTTTACATGATCCAACCATCACTACTTAATTGTAGTTACTTCCATCAATTTCTCTAAAACCTACAAGGTAAGCCAGCAGAATCATTGAAATAATTAGAGTTTCAAAGTTACCCACTACATATCCACTAGAAATTCTCATAATTCAATTCATATCTATGTAAAACATAGAAAATCTATAACGAACCTGATGACCCGAACTCTAATGAACCGTAGTGCGGCAAACATCGTCGGTTTCCTTCTGTTTTCTGTTGAACGCATAATCTGGACCCAAAATCAAATCTTTGATCCCAAATTTAAAGTTGGTGTCCTCTGTTTTATGATTCTCAACCCAGTGGCTGAAATTCCTTCATTTCATGTTCTGATCTTCTTTCCTTCTCCGGTTCGTGTAACCACCTCGCCCAGTAGCCGCTGCCATGACCGTCTTCATCACCTGTTCGTTCGGTGGTACTAGCAGCAGCAACCCATTCTTCATTCCCTGTTTTGATCATCACAACACACTCCCAAAGTCTAGATTTAGACCAGAATTTTAACCCAAAATTTATAGCATCAACTCCCCTGTTTTTCATATTTGAAAACCAGAAAAATGAACCAAACAAAATCAGCTCTTTCTCTGTTTCACAATCAGTCAAAACCAGAAATTTGATCCCCAAGCAATTTTCTTCTAATTCCTCTGTTATCTGTTGTGATGCACGAGCCAGGCAGCCAAAAGAAAACCAGCAACCTAACGAAAATCTGTCGTTGCCTCTTCTTCCTTCCGGCAGCAGGGGACAACAACAGTGGCAGCAACACATGTTGCTCTGTTTCCATGCCTGCAATTCGTTCGGGCAGCAGCAGTACACAGATTCTTTCTCCCTTAGTTGTCTTCTTCTTTTTTTTCTGCACCACCAGCAAGCACCCCAACCACCGTCCCCTGCTCTGTTTCAATCCAACGCAGCAGCAGCCTCTGCTGCCATTTATGCTGCACAGCAGGTTCTTCTTCTTCGTTGGCTGTGGCTGCAACAACCAATAGCAGCAATGGGAACGAAATTCTGTTTCATGTTCCCTCTGTTTTTTCTTCTTCTGTTTCAGCTTTCTTCTTCTTCTTCATTTTGGCCTGCAATGGTAGACTCTTCTTGGCCTTCACTATCACGGACCAGCCGCCACAAATGCACCCCTCTCTTCTATCTTGATCTTCAGCCAGCTAGTTTTTTTTTTAAGCTTGGCTTCTTTCCAAATCTTCCATCAACCCGAAGGTTCGAGGTCCCCCTTCTCTCAGCTCCCTTCTTCGACAAGCCTCGTGCCAAACCAGATTTCTCTGGTTTGGCCGACATTTATATATATATATAGTCATATATCTATACAAATACATACACATATCTGTTTTAATCACCATTAAAATGTATGTTTTTTTTTTTTTTAACTAAGCATCATGATTTATTTTAAAACTTTATTATAAGTTTACATTAATATTATGTAGTTACTCCTTATCACAAGTTTGTATGTTTGTACTTATTATTCATTTAACTATGTTATAGATTCATAAGATCATAGATATAGATACTAATCTCTTTGATATATGTGTATAATCCTCTCTTTGATGCATATATATATATATATATATATATATATATATATATATATATATATATATATATTTGTTTTTCTACGCATCTATAAAATTTTATTTTATGAATCCATATACACTTATACGTTACATTAGTTCAATAAATTTTGATTTGAATTTAATTACTCTCCACGCATTTCTTTAAAGCCTTATTTTATTTTATTTTATTTTTGTTATTAATTTATTTCACAATTCTTTTATCGTCGCGTTCGCAGGCATCGCAAAATTTTCATTCATTTTTCAAGCCACGATTTCTAAGCATATGTTTAATAGTCATTATTTCTTATTTTTATTTTTTGCTATTTATTTACTAAAGAATGTTTTATTTTATTTATCCAATTATGTGCTCACTACGTGGCACGCTCGCAAAGTTCTGGAGTGTTACAGTCTTTGATTGGAGGTTGGTCATTCTGTACATGTGTAAAGGGTCCATTATGTATTTTGGACAAGATTAACATGTAATAAAATGCTTTCGCTTGTATGATGCTTACTTTTGCTTATAAGTGTTCCAGTCTTTCTGATATTGTCTGTTGTATGAGTTTTGGAAAGGGCTTAACAGTGGTCAGGCAAACTCGACTTGGTGAGAGGGTTCGTCAGGCCACTGTGCCAGTTGGGCCGCCCTTAGGTTCGAGAAGGGATCCCGATAAGACTCGGTATCAGAACCCTAGGTTCAAAGGGATTGAGAAACACAAATAAGTGAAGAACTTAGATGATATCAGAATGATTGCGGAAGTAAGCTAGTCCTCGAATAAAGAAGAGAGGACTATCAATCATAAAACATATTTGAACAAAACCAGCAAACTTTTAGAGTCGGGGTCTATTTTAAATATATGAATAACCAACAATCCAATTTAAACTACAGATAAATATGCCACCTCGACGAGGTACAGCACCACCTAGGCGGGGGAGAACACCACTTGAGCCTAGGGAGCCAACACCACCACCACCCTCTCCTCCTCAACTTGAGTCAGACCATATACAGAGGCTCGATGTTGTGATTAGGGCCTCTGATGAGGCTACTCAAGCCTAGATAGCCTTACTGATGCAGAACCTAGATCGATTGGAGGCTGAGAGGTAGAGAGTCGAGCCAGCAGCGTAGCTTGTTCCACCTGTGGCACCGGCGGCTGAGCCACCAGTCGGACTAGTAGTAGCACCCGCAGCCCTAGCCCAGGACAGAGAAAGAGATGAGAGAGCCCATTCGCGGCTCCTCAAGAGTTTCATGGACCTACGCCCTGTGACATTTAGGGGTGGCATTAGCTTAGAGACTGTCGAGAACTGATTACTCAATATAGAGAAGAACGCTGAGACTCTACGATGATCTGAGGCAAATCGGGTTCTCTTCTCAACACATATGTTAGAAGGTGAGGCTGCTAGACGGTGGCGATCCACGAGGAGTATAGAGGGTCAGATTGCTACCTGGGCCAGATTCAGGGAGTTGTTCCTAAAGGCTTACGTTTTCGAGACTGGGAGGGAACGTAAGAAGGTAGAGTTTTTGAACCTGCGGCAGGGGACCATGACTGTTAGAGAGTAAACACATCAGTTCCTACAGCTAGAGGTTTATACCATGGGGTTGATTGCTGAGTAGAGCGAGAGGGCCATTTTCTATCGACAAGGGCTGAGGGTCATTATTAGACAAGCGACTTCTACATCCAGGGCCCAGACTTTAGAAGAGGTTTAGAGAGAGGCCTTACGGTACGAGATGGTCGGATTAGATGAGCGACCTAAGGTTTCTGTAGTACCGAGCGGTACCCCTCAGCCGCAGTCACAGCAGCAGGTCGCATCGTAGACTCAGCCATCGCACAGAGGTGGGTCTAGAGGTTACCAAGGCTGTCGTCGTCAGTTGAGGTAGAGGAAGAGGAAGTATTATGAGACACAATCGAGCGGCACTCCTAGACAAATCGCCACCTAGGCAGTAGCACTTACAGCCACCCCTATACAGACACAGCCACCAGCGAAGCAGCAGAGCACATTTTCAAGGGTCCGAGATAGAGGCCGTGGGCAAAGTGAAAGCTATCAGGGAGGACAGAAGCCACCACTTACGTGCTATCAATGTGGACAGGTTGGATACAAGAAAGCTGAGTGTCCGACTCTTACAGTAGGTCCTAGCTCTTCCACCCCAGTTATCAGAGATAGAGCACAGGGCGTCACCCAGCCTGACCCGGATTCGACGAGGACCTTGGTAGAAGGTATTGTCTCGCTTTGTGATTCATCTGTTTATGTATTGATTGATGTTGACTCTACTTTGTCCTTCATTTATGGATGTGTTGTGGATAGACTAGGACTTAGACCAATTAGGGCTTCTACTTGGTTGATGTTGAGTACTGCCGCTGGGGAGCGCATCTACCCTAACATGATCTGTGAGAGATGTGTGCTTAAGTTGGGGGACCTTGAGACCGTGGTAGATCTCCGAGTGTTGGAATTTCTTGAGTTTGATGCCATACTTGGTATGGACTGGCTGGCTGCATATCACACATATGTCGATTGCTTTGCTAAGAGGGTCATTTTTTAGATTCCAGGCCAACCCACTATCGTTTTCCAGGATAGAGCTTTTGACAGGTAGAGTACTCAGGGCCGATTAGTAATGCAGCATGAGATGCATACCCTAGCTGGTATGACGACCATAAAGGAGGCACCAACACGGTCGTTTATTGATGAGACCTAGTTGTCAGGGATTTCCCTGACATGTTCCTTGAGGATCTAAGCGGGAGATCGACTTTATCATCGAGATCATCCCAAGGACACGACCTGTATCGATTCCTCCTTACTGCATGGCACTTAAGGAGTTATAGGATTTGAAGGTCCAATTGGAAGAGTTGTTGAGTAAGGGTTTCATCTCTCCCAGTGTGTCACCTTGGGGTGCTTCGGTACTATTCGTGAAGAAGAAAAATGGGAGCCTCCGCCCATAATTGACTACCGGCAGCTAAATAAGGTGATGATCAAGAACAAGTATCCCGTCCCACGTATCGATGACCTATTTGACCAGCTTAGAGGTGCCAAGGTATTTTCGAAGATTGATGTGAGATCTAGGCACCATCAGCTGAGAGTTAGGGAGGAAGATGTGCCAAAGACTGCATTCTGCACTAGATATGGGCACTATGAGTTCTTGGTCATGCCATTCAGTGTAACTAATGGCCTAGCCATGTTTATGGACCTTATGCAGAGGGTGTTCCGGTCATACCTCGACACTTTTGTGATTATCTTCATCGATGACATCTTGATCTATTCGAGGTCTCATGAGGAGCACGCCGAGCACTTGAGGATCGCACTATAGACTTTGAGAGAGCATAGATTGTATGTTAAGTTCATCAAGTGATCTTGAGAGTAACTTTGAGCCTCATTTCCAGTGGCTAAGGGCAACCATTTTGGCCAAGACTTAGACCAATTGAAAGTTTACATTAAGGGCTGCAAGGAGGTATAAAGGTTGAACCTTAAGGTTTTGTAGATAAGTTTTTATATTTCATTGAAAACCCCCTGTTAGACATAAACTTTGGACTTAGACAAATTTCTGAAATTTCCTTATGTATGTCATGTTGTTGAGGTTGTGTATGAGACGATTTTGGGGCTTATGGGTATACTGTTTTGAAAGGACCTTGATAAGGGATTGTTGTATGACCTACATGCTTGCAACAGTACAAGTAATGGCCCTAGATTAGAAGTTAGAAAACTTGGAAATTAAGGCACTTAAAACAACTTAGAAAACTTGGAAATTGGAAATCAGTTTCAGGACAGAGAAGTATCAGATAAGTTGACTGACCAAACGTAGGTATTTTGAGTTGAAATTTAGTGGGGAGGTCACTGCACACGTCAAGATTGAGTGTACCAAACTTCACCCCTATCTGAATTGATTTAGTTGGTCAATTGAATACATAATTGACTGTTGAAAACATGCAATCCGAGAATTCAACTTTCCTGATATCCCTATTAAAAATCATAGCAAACAATGTCCAAAAATCATGAAATAAAATTCTAGTAACTTAGAAAGAATAGATCAAAGATGAAAATGTTTACATAAATCCAACGGTTGGATTGATCACTGGAAATTCGAGAAATTTACTGCTAGGAAGTGTGAACCCAGAAGTTCCTATGATTCAACTAAAAATTCTGAGATTAAATTAAATGGCCAAACCTCAGTGGATTAAGCTTAAATTTGGTGGAGTGATTCCTATTTATGTCTAGTTTATACCTACAAAATCTTAGAGCAATCTGATATGGATACTTGGGTCAAATTAGGCAACAGTCACTGCTTGTCATATAGAATCTGAAAACACATAGTCCCTGAAATCTCAGTTAAAAACACTATCAAATGAAATCCTAAAATCATGATTTAAAATTCTGGGGAAGGCTGAAGGAGTCAAAAATAGACCTGAAAAGTTTGGTGCAAATCTGACAAACGGATTGCCCACAAAAAATTGGCAAGCTCGCTGTGTAAGAGAACAAAGAACCCAAAAAATTTAAATAAGTGCTGGGATTTGGGATTTTGAACCAATTTTACCCAATTGGCCTATGTTGACCCGATTTGGGCACAAATTGACCTAAGGTGAGTATGATGACCACATTGACCAGAGTTAACCAGAGTTGACTAGGTTTGACTGATTGACCGAAACAGCTTGGGTCGGTCGAAACTAAGTAAGGACAGTGAGATTAGATATCGGGCCACTGTATGGATAGAACTGAGATTGAGTTTGATTGATGTAGATTCAAGAGAGTACAGCGGGACTGAGCCGGTTGTCGACTGGACATTGGTGGGCAGGACCCGAGGTGAGTAGTTTGATTTATGTGTTTTCTGTGACTTTTATTCCTTGCGTAAAACTTGTGTGAAATGACATGGTTTAAATGGTTTCACATGATTTAGATACATCTGATTGATTTCGAGATGTGTAGATGTACACAAGTAGTGAGACCATAGACTTAAGGGTCGAGCGTCAGGGTCAGGGTACTTGATGTGATTGAGGTTAGACTCAAGGTCTGAGCGCGAGGTTAGGGCATATGATCAATGCGCTTAGCTTCCGACCCGCTCGAGTCATGGCACTCGAGGACTAAGCGCGGGGTTAGGGTATTCGCAGAGTACGCCTAGCTTACGACCCACTCGAGTGGCCAGTACACCTGACTCAGGACCCGCTCGAGCGATGACCGTCAGTTGGGTTGTTGAGTTGACCTAGCCTGGATGTGTTTTTACCTGGCATTGATTTGAGATGTTTTTTGAAACTGTTGCATGGTTTATAACTATTTTCACACTATGCCATGCTTTCGAATGTCATACCATCTTTACTGCTCATGCATACATGCATTGTTTTTTGGAATATTGGTTATGAATTACATGCTGATCTTTATACTCATTGAGCCAAGTTGATTTTAGGTTCACTACTCATCATTATTTCATGTTCTACAATGGCTGATAAAGGGAAAGGCGTAGTGATCGCCTAGTTCCCTGACGATTCCTGTCCCTGTTTTTTTGGGTCTTTGATTGGAGGTTGGTCATTTTGTACATGTGTAAAGGGTGCATTATGTATTTTGGACAAGATTGACGTGTAATAAAATGCTTTCGCTTGTATGATGCTTACTTTCACTTATAAGTGTTCCAGTCTTTCTGATATCGTCTGTTGTGTGAGTTTTGGAAAGGGTTTAACAGTGGTCGGGCGAACTTGACTTGGTGAGAGGGTTTGTCATGCAACTGTGCTGGTCGGACCGCCCTTGGCTTAGAGAAGGGGTCCCGACAGTCAGATAATAACATAGCTTTTGACTTGGAGATAATGGCAAGAACTCAAGAAATTGAGATGAGGGAAGGAAACACTGATGAGTCTAGTTAGAGGGACCAAAGGGCACCTATGGCAGTACCAGCACCCGTTGGTGCAATATCACCAGAGATGATAGCAAAATTGATTTAATAGGTGGTCCAACAAGTGATGGGCACTCTACCTCCAATACAGCCATAGCCCAGAGTTCAGGCTCATTTGGTCCCACTGCCAAATGAACTACATGTAGAAATTGGAAAACTAGTCATTTCTTTGAAGCTACCTACATCCAAGGGAATGATAGTTAGGGCCAAATCAATCAAAAAGGATTCCAACTTCAAACAATCCCTGAAGAATTGAAGCAAGAGACCACGAAACGATCAAAAGATGGATAATTGAGACAAGAAAAAAAATTCCCATACACAACTTAATTGTAAAAGGAAAGAGTGGAGGGAACAAGCCAAGCAACAATAGTTATATTACCTGTGTGGCCAATGAGGACATTTAGCAAAGATTTATCCTACCAAGACTTAAATTCCTCGGCAACAAACACAACTCAACCATGCTAAAGAGGAGTGGAGGAAACAAACAAAAAGACTGGGATTGTGTTTCCTTTGCAGGCAGAGGAGGCATACAGTAACAAATTCCCCTACAAAAGCACTAGTTCAAGCTCCTTAGCAACAAGAACAACAAAAGTTCCAGACAAAACCTAACAACACTAAAAAGGAGCAGATAAAGCAGGTCAAACATTAGGAGTTATGTTTCCATTGAAGCCAACAAGGACATATAACAAAGTTTTGCCCTACCAAAACTCAAGCTCCTCAACAACAACAGTAGCAGTACATCAAATAAAACATTAGGATGAAATTTATTTTAAGTTTTAATACCCTAAAATTTTGACATAATTATTAGATAATTAAATTTAATGATTGAATAGAATAAATTTTTGATAAAACCATGAAGTAAATGATTCATCAGGACTACCACCAAATAGAGAAATAGAATTCAAGCTTTAAGTTCACCTTAGAACTAACCGCTTAGCTATTTCCCTAGCGAATGACACTGATAAAGCTGATTGATTTAAAGACTCAACTAAACTAACTCTGAGAAAAAGGGTTCATCAAACTAAGTGAAGCTCCGGTATTGTTCATGAAAAAAGAAAGATGGTTGTGTATCGACTATCAAAAGTTAAATCAAGCAATAGTTAAGAATAAGTACCAAGGATAGATGACCCATTCGACCAATTGAAAAGAGCCACCTAACTCTCCAAGAGTAACCTTAGGTCAGGATATCACCAATAGAGGGTCCAGGAGATGGATACACACATGACAACTTTTAGAACCCATTATGGACACTTCGAGTTTACGATGATACCTTTGGGTTGACAAATGCACCAGTAGCATTTATGGACTAGATGAACAGAATGTTTAGGCAATACCTTAACTAGTTTGTGGTGGTATTTGTGGATGAAGTCCTAATTTGCTCAATGTTAGAAGCTGAACATGTTTAACACTTGAGGATTGTATTGGAAACACTAAGAAGAAATAAATTATATGCCAAGTTCAACAAGTATAAATTCAGGATGAATACGGTGAAGTTCCTTAGCCATGTAGTATTAGTTGAAGGCATCTCTATAAACCCTGAGAAGGTGGAAGCTATCACAGACTGGAAGCAACCCAAGATGGTTACAAAGATCAGAAGTTTCTTAGGCCTAACTAGATATTACTGACGATTCATCTAGGATTTCTCAAAGCTAGTCAAACCCATGATCAAGTTGACCAAAAAAGAAGTAAAGTTCAATTGGGATGAGAAGTATAAAAATCATTCTAAGAACTAAAGAGGGATTTTAACCCCCATCTTAGTTACTCCTACACATGGCATCGAATATATTCTATATACGAATGCTTCGTAGAACAGCTTGGGTGCAGTGTTAATGTAAGAAGGAAAATTTATTGCATATGCCTTGTGACAACTAAAAAGTCATGAGAAAAATTATCAAACACGTGGTCTGGAGTTAGCAACCATTGTCTTTGCCCTAAAGATTTGGAGACACTACTTTTATCGAGAAAGGTTTGATCTGTATTCAGATCACAAGAATTTGAAGTACATCTACACCCAGAATAAGTTAAACCTTAGACAGAGGAGATGGATGGAGTTTCTTAAAGATTATGATTTCTAACAACACTACCATCTAGGGAAAGCAAATGTAGTAGTTGAAGCCCTAAGCAGGAAGTTTAACAACCAAGAAGGAGAAAAGAGTCAAATGTATTAATTGATTGAGGAATTCAACCTAGTTGTGACATTAGATGAGAAGCAAGCGTATTTATACAACAGAACTTGCCAGCCTAACTTCTACGTTAGATTAGGGATGAACAAATGCAAGATAAGTAGCTCACTAGTCTAATAGAAGGAGTTGAACAGGGTAAGCATACTAACTTCAGGATAGATGCTAAAAATACCCTAAGACTTGGAGATAGAATTTGTGTGCCTCAAAAATGGACAAAGCAAGCAAACCATACTAGACAAAGCCCAATAGACCAAGTTTACGATGCATCCAGATGGTGACAAGATGTATCAAAACCTTTGAAAGAGCTATTGGTAGGGAGGAATGACAAGACACATAGCCAAGTATGTCTCTAATTGTCTAACCTACTAGCAAGTGAAGGCTGAGCATAAAAAGCCCACTGAAATGTTACTGTTACTCCCAATCCTAGAATGGAAGTGGGATAACATTGCCATAGATTTTGTTAGCAGATTACCCAAGAATTAGAAGGGAGAAGATACTATATAGGTAATTGTGGATTGTCTCACTAAAGTGGCACATTTCTTGCCCATTAGATCCATAGATCAAGTCAATAAACTGGGAGAACTCTATGTGAAAAAAATAGTAAGGTTACATGTGTGCTTAAGACCATAGTGTCAGATAGAGACTTTCGATTCACATCACAGTTCTGGCAGAGTCAACAAAAGGATTTGGGCACTAGACTCACCATGAGCACCACTTTCCATTCACAAACTGATGGTCAGTTGGAGAGAGTCATTCATACACTAGAAGACATGTTGAGATCTTGCGTCCTTGATTTCAAAAGCAATTGGAGCAAGTACCTACACCTTGCAAAGTTTGCCTATAACAACAATTACCAAGCAAGCATAAAGATGGCCCCATATGAAGCTCTCTATGGAAGGCCTTGCAAATTGCCAACCTATTGGATAGATCTTGAGGACCACATGTTTATAGGGCTAGACCTAGTAGAAGAAAGAAATCCAGAAGAGTTTGGCTATAGCACAAAGTAGGCAAAAGAGTTATTCAGATAAAAGAAGAAGACCTCTGAAATTTCAAACGGGAGATAGAGTGATCCTAAGGATTAGCCCCCAGAAAGGAATCAAACATTTTGGGCATAAGAGAAAACTATCACTCTAATTCATTGATCCATTCGAGATACTCAAAAGAATCAGTGATGTGCTTACGAACTTGAATTACTAAACCAAATGTTTTCAGTACACAACATGTTCCACGAATCAATGCTGAGAAGATATGAGCCAGATCCCTCTTACATAATCCACTGGGAGGAGGTAGACATCTAAGAAAATGCCATGTACAAAGAAGTGTCGATGAGAATCCTAGACTGCAAAGCACAAAGCTTGAGAATAAAGGACATTCCCTTAGTCATGGCTCTCTAGATGCAACTTGAGAGCTAGAAAACTAGATGAAAACTAAGTATCCAGACCTCTTTATTAGAAGTGCATGACATGTGGCATCTAAACAAAGGAACACAAATTTTGAAGATAAATTTTCTTTTAAGGGAGGTAGGTTGTAACACCTGAGATTTTGTCAATATTTTTACAAAATTAAATGAAAATAAGATTATTTGGAAAAAATAATAATCCTTGGAAATTTCATGAAATTGTAGTAGAAACGACTTATAATTCAATGTATGAAAAACTCGGTGAACCAAAACAAAAAAACAAAATAATACACAAAATTCTTCCCCAACTACCTCGGTAATGGTATGGACTACCGAAGTAATGGTATGGACTATCGAGATAATACTATGGACTACCAAGGTAATGCCTTGTATATGCAAAAAAATTGAAAAATATAAAGTGTTTTGGTTATTGTGGTAATGCATCATTGTCAAAAAATCAAATTGGAAACACAATTTAATTACCATGGTACCCGTGGCATATAAACCTGCATGAAAATTTTTTGAAACTTGCCAATTGACTCTAAGAAGCTTCCAAAATGTATTAGCAACATCTAATATCAATACTTGCCATTATTTGGATGTGGGAAGCAAGTAAAGTAGGATTTTAGAAAGGTTTCTATAATGAAGACACCCAAACTTGCTAGAAACTACCCATTGGAACTCTATATAAACCCACGCAAGAGCACCATTCTCTTCATCCCAACAAGAACAAAACAGTTCTCTTCTTGCTCTCCCAATAGTCTCTTAGAATTTCATTCATTTCTAAGCTATTCTAGACAACAATTAGAGTAGTAGGAAGGTGCAAAAATAAAGTTTTGCACAAATTCTGGTACTTGAAGGTGTGTTGATCAACCAAGGCGATTTTAGGTTCAACGAAGGTATAACCACCCTATCTCAGTCTAAATTTCATGTTTCAAAGCCTAGAAGTCAAATTAGAAGGACACCATGGCCGTAGGTGAGTTAGGAATGATGAAAACCAATCTAGAAAACCAATTGCCCACTAGTTACCATAGTGGTGCGATTTGCTACCATGTAATGCAATGCACATTCTTGGATTACTGCGATAGTGCATGATATTACCATGGTAAAGCACCTGTAAACCTAGATTTTTCATCCCTGCACACTGGTTATTGCAATAATGTCTGCTCCTACCACAATAATCAAACCCAAGCCAATACTTAGACTCATCTAGTGTGATTTCCTCGACCACTATGAACCATATAGAGTAAGGGATGATTAGATTATGATCTAAGAATATTAGAAACCCGTAAATAACTCATTAAATTGATTTTCAAGGTTTGAGACTTAAAAAAGCTTGGAATACCAACTCAACAGGATTAAGCGCATAAGGTGGAAGTGATTTCCAAGTGTTACTTTATTATTTCAATTTTAATGAAGCTTGCATGTGTGATTGCATTTTTAATATGATTGTTATATGCACTTGCTTTATTTGACTTGATATGACATGAATATACATGATTCTGCATCCCTAGAATTATGAATTTTGATGCATGATAAGTGTGATGACATGAACTATGCTATATAACATGCTTAAGAATGTTATTGAATGATTGTTACCATGCTCACATGTTGCATGCCTGATTTAATCCGACTATTGCGTGATTTGTCACTAAAAAGATATTAACAAAGATTATAACCATGTACCAGCGCGATGAAACAAGGTCATTGTGTGTGTTCCAACCCGAGACCCGGCTTGCTGGTATTTTATTTTCTCATTTTAAGAAGTGGGTATCCAAATTGATCCCACTTCGCAGATATAACGGTTTGAGTTTCCAAGACTGATCTTTCTTCCACGATTTGGAACACAAGGGTGAATCCTTTCGGTCTTAATGTCAATTGTAAACAAGTAATTGTTTGAATCACATAATATACGAAAGTGTTCGACATGCATGGTTTGTTCAATTGAAATAATGACTTACATATTTGGAAAGATCTACTGGGTTCTCGAGCTCACCCTCCTTTTCTAACATTTTAGGAAAAATAAGGACCAAAGACTGCATGATGATTTTGAACTCTAAGTTTACCTTTCTAAGGTCATAAAGTGTTTAAGTCGAGTGTGTTGACCCTAGTTTTCTTTATCAATTTTGAAGTTATTTTTCATTGTAATTAACATGAAGGTTTTGTACCTCTTGAATACTAATTTTCAAATAAATGATATTGAATTGCTTTTGAGTTCAGTTATGTTTTAGGAAATTTGTGCATGAGTCAGTGTTACTCATGGAGTCTCACAAAGTTGGGACATAGAAAGAAAGAAACAAAGAAGAGATAGATAAAGTAACATCGCTTGCCTCCCAGCGGCTCAAGAGAGTAATATGTGCATGTGACTCAAACGTGTTTGGGCAGGGTGAAGGTGGGGTGTTACAAGTACCATGGTAGAGTACTACAATAATGAAGGTGAATGTCCAAAAATGGAGGAAGACAAAGGCATTACCACGGTTACAATGATCACTACCATGATAATCAGTACGAAAACTAGATTTCTTTGCATGTTTCTCCTATGACCTTGGCATCCTAATACTTCAAACTCTAGACCATGAACCATGCATTGACGATGAATAGCGTCGTCATACCTTCTTTGATCCATTAAATTCTTCAGTTGGTCCAAAGGAACATCCAGAAGTCAGTTTTTGCCACTACTATACAGTATTCTAGGTTTTTCTTCTTCCTTCTACAATGGTTGTTGTGTGGATAACTAGTGCCAAAAAAATGGCTAGGAGAGCAAGGAAAGAAGAGAACTCGTGCTTGCTTGAGTGATGAGAATGAGGTGTTCATGCTAGGTTTATATAGAGTTCAATGGGGTTGAGTTTGGGAAGTTTGGTGTTTTTCCTTGGTAAAAATCTTTCCTAAACTCTTTTTCTTTCTATTTTGCTTGTTTCCTACACACAAATATTAGTAAATGATGTTTTTAGAAGTTGCCCATGCATTAGAAACTTTACACAAATGTCTTGTAAACTTTTACATAATGTTTTTCGCGCAAGTTTTGGCGTATTACCGCGGTAGTGAAAATGATTATTGTGGTAACCAGAACACAATATTTTCGTTGGATTTTTGGGTAGACACGCACTACCACGGTAGTGTTCTTCATTACCACGATAACTAGAACATTGCTCGTGTGCAAATTTATGTGTTTTGTTCCAATTTACCTACCCATTCATACATTGAATTGTATATCTTTTGCATTATTATTTCCATGGTTTTCTCAAAGTTTAATTTATTTTAATTATTTTATTCTATTTTATTTTATTATCCAAAAAAATTTTAGGGTATTAGAGGACTTTGAAAATCTTGTACCCAACAACATTAGAAGACTTTGAAAACCCTGTACTCAACAACATTCGAGGACTTTGAAAATCCTTAAACCAAACTTAGAAGAATAAACTGATAGGTCATTGAACAAATTGAAAACCTAAAAACATGAATCTAGCATCATAATAGCACAAACGAGATGAAAAAATGAAACAATTATAAATAACGTAGGAAAGATAACTATTATTACAAATCTGAAAAAGCATTTTGTATCCTGAGGATAAGGAAAGATGGTTTTGTGTACACCTAGATTGATTTGAAATGAGGTTATAATTCTCCTTGTAATTTCTCTATTATGGTACTTTATCGGATACTAAAATAGCTTTTGCCTTGTAATTAATGGCAAGAATTTGAGGAAACATTATAAGGGCTGAGAATACTGATGAGTTTGGTCAAAGGGATCAACGAATACCTATGGTAGCAGCAGCTCCTATTAGAGCAATTTTGTTGCCAAATATGTTGGCAGAGATCACCTAACAGGGTGTCAAGCAAGACACGAGGGCTCTACCTCAAGCACAAAACCTACCTCCAACATAGACATAGCCCTAGCCTCAGGTTCATTAGGCCTCATTGTCGAATGGTCCAATAATATCAGGTTCGATTGTAGCTAAAGAAAAAAACAAAGGAACTTACTAATTCAATTTCAAAAGCTATGTATGAGTACCTTAAATGGTAAGGCAGATCATATGGCAACTGACGTATGGTTTTTCGAGAAGAACAAACGTCTGAACACTTTGGGGGCAATTAGCCCTAGACGAGTGGCTTTGGCAATACATCAGATCATTGGACCTACTTATCGCTAGTGGGAGATGATTATGAATGATCTAGAGACGAATATATTGACCATTACATGGGAGCAGTTCAAAAAGTTATTCTATGATAAATTCTTTTCAACAATGTACTACTACTAGATAGCTTCAGTCAAAGTTTGTACGACTGACGTAGAGGACCATAAAGGTAACTGAATATGAAAGAAAGTTTACTGAATTGTCAAGATTTGCACTAAAGTTGGTTAGAGATGAGCAGGCCAATGATGATAAGTTTGTGGAAGGACTTTAGGTGGAGATTAGGAAGTTGGTCATTCCTTTGAGGCTAACTACATTCAAGGAGACAGTAGTTAGAACTCAATTGATTGAGATAGACATTAATTTTAAACAATCTCTGAAGAAGTACAACATGTAACACCCTGCCTCCCACTTGTGACCAAATAAATTTGGTTCAGAGGACGCAATTACTATGCTACCCTTGAGGTCAATAACCTGGCATGTTAATGTCACATGCAATGCATCTTTCATTAAACATCAATGGCCACCATTTATCTCTTTTTTCTCTTTTTTATCTTTTTTTTTCATCGTCCCAACTTTATAAGACTTCTTGTATTATGTTAACTCATCTAGATTTCACATAAAATGTTTTGAAATCTTTGAATGAATCAAATCGATATCATTATTTTAAAATCAAATTCAATATCCAAGGTTACATGATCCTTTTATTTCAATGAAACATCAATAAAAGCAACAAAAAAAATTGGGGCCAACATGCCTGACTTAAAACAAAAATTATGAATCTAAATAAGAAAACTCTGAAAGTAATCAACGCAGTCTCCGATCTTTAGTTTCCTAAAATTTTATGAAAGGGGGTGAGTTCAAGAGCCTAGTGGATCATCCTAAATATTTAAATTATTATTTCAATCAAATAAAAAATACATGTCAAACACTTTCATAGATTAAGTGATTCAAACAATTAGTTGTTTATCAGTTGATGTTAAGAACAAAAGAAATATGCCTTAGTGTTCCAAATCTAGGGAGAGAGGTCAAATACGAATCTTCAAACCCATCATCGATGAAGTGGGGTCAATCTGGACACCCAGTTCATAATTCAGAAAGTGGGGTTAATCCAAGCACTCGTTTACAATCAAAAAAATCAAAATAACTGGCAAGTCGGGTTTGGGTTGGAAGACTCACGATGAAATCTATGATCATGCCAGTTTGTGGTTATAATCTTTATTAGTCTTCCTTTAATGACAAACATACCATAACATAGTAAATTAGATCTAAAATAAGAAAATAGCATGTGAGCATGGTGATCATCACATTATAGGCATGTTATTTCATATAGCATAGATCATGTTATCACACATATCATTAAAAACATGCACCATCATTCATATAACTCTAGGCATGCTTATTCAAGGCACAACATGCATATTCAATTCAAACGATAGTCATAGACTACAAGCATATATGCATACATTATTTGAATCAAGATAATAATTCAAAAATCATATCCACCTTATACAACTTACTCCCTCTTTGACCAGTTTTTCAGGCTTCTTGAGCCTTCCACCTTGAAGATTAAGATTCAATAGGTTATTACTTGTGATCTATTTGTTTCTAACATTCTTGAATCATATTTTAATGATTTCCACCTAATATGGCCTTTAGTTGTACAAGGATATCATCTTAGATGAGTGTTAGTATGGTCTTAAGTCTATGTACCATAGTAGAGGAAAAGATTACCGCAGTAAGGAAAACAAAAAAGTGAAAAAACATAACTGCAAAAACACCATCGAGGTAATGCCTATATTATCAAGGTAGAGTTTCGCGGTAACCAGTGGGTGTTACAAGAGTGCAGTGTCATTACTATAATAGGCTACAGTGGTAACTAGAGGAATTTCTAGAAAAATAGTGTCATTACCATGGTAGGCTACCACTATAATAAGAGGAGAATCTGCAGAAATATAAGGAGATGAAAGCATTACCAAGGTAGGCTACTGAGGTAATGCTTGCATTACTGTAGAAACAGTGATCACTACCGCGGTAACCAGCATGAAAATTGGTTTTCTATGTATGTTTCTCCCCTCCTTTGCTTTCCTTTGACCTTGGCATTCTAATATTTCCAATTCTAAACCATGAATCATGCATTTGAGACTTAGATAAGGGTGTTATACATTTTTAATTCGTTAATCCTCTAATTCCTCCAAAAGAATGCCCAGCAATGTGTTCTTGCTACTATGCTGCATAATTATGGGTTCTCCTCCTTCCTCCTACTATGGTTGTTGTGTGGAATAGCTAGGGGATGAAAGAATGCCAGGAATAAGGCTAGGAGATCAAGAAAAGAAGTGATTCGCACTTGCTTAAGGGAGGAGAATGGGGTGCTCATGCTAGATTTATATAGAGCTCAATAAGATGAGTCTAGGAAGTTTTTTGGGTTATTGCCTTGGTGGCAATCTTACCTAAACTCTTTTCCTTGTTGTTTTACGTGTTTCCTATGCATATGTGTTAGCAAGTATCCATTTTAGAAGTTGTCCATTCATTAGAAGCTTCCTATAGTCATTTTGGAAACTCTACATAATCTTTTTGTGCATGTTTTATTCATATTACCGTGGTAGTGAAAAGGCATTATTGCAAATCATAGTGTTTTTGTTGGATTTTCGTTCTAGTTTACTGGTTACAACGGTACATGTTTTGTTCTAGTTCACCTCCCTATTCTTACATTTGATTGTACATGTTTTACATCATAAATTCCAAGGTTTTCTTAAGGTTTACTTTATTTGAATCATTTTATTTTATTTTATTTTAATTATTTGATAAATTTTTGGGGTATTACACAACAAGAGGTCATAGAATGATCAAAAGGCAGAGAATGGGAACAAGAAGCAAAATACTTATTGTAATGAGGACAATACCTCAAACCCTGTAGCCAAATTAGCAATATTCTCAGACACAACCTAACCATGCTAAAGAGGAGTAGAGAGAGAACAAGCCAAACGACAGGTGTTATGTTTCCATTGTAACCAACAGGGGCACATGGCAAAGTTTTGTCCAACCAAGACTCAAGGTCCTCAATTAAATAAACAATTAAGTACAAATTTCGAAGACAAAATTTATTTTAAGGGAGGTAGATTGTAATATCCTAGAATTTTGTTTGATATTTAGATTTAATATAATATAATATAATAATTTATTTAAATAAACTTTGAGGAAACCATAGAAATATTGATGCAAAATGGGTACAATAACGTGTATAAAGGGGTAAGTAAACTGGAACGAAACACATAATTTTATATAGAGATACTTTACTACTTACTTTAGCAATGCGTGATCTACTAGAAAAAATAGTAAATACATTATGTTCTAGTTATCGCAATAATATATTCCATTATCGCATAATATGTAAAAACTTGCACAAAAATGATTACGTAAAGTTTCCAAATGTGTGGATTATTGCTAAAACTGTCACTTACTAATGCTTGTGCACAAGAAACAAGCAAAATAGAAAGGAGAAGAGTTTGAGAAAGATTTCTACCAAGGAAACAACACCAAACTTCCTAAACCAATCCTGATTGAACTCTATATAAACCTAGCATGAGCACCTCCTTCTCACCATTCAAGTAAGCACGAGTCATTTCTCTTCTTGCTCTCGTAGTCGTCTTCTTGGCACTTTTTCATTCCCTAGCTATCTCACACAACAACCATAGTAGTAAGAAGAAGGAAACCCAGAATACTGCATAGCAGTGGCAAGAACCTACTTCTGGACTTTCTTTTGGAGCAATTGGAGAATTCATCAGATCAAAGAAGGTATAATGCCCCTATCTACTCTCAATGCATGGTTTGTGGTCTAGAATCCAAGACATTAGGATGCCAAGGTCATAGGAGAACAAGGGATGAAAGAAACATGCACAAAAATCTACTTTTCATGTTGATTACCATAGTATTGATCATGGTTACTACGGTAATGTCTTCATTTTCCTTTGTTTCTAGACTTTTCCTTTAATTTTGGACTTTTTTCTTATTATCGTGGTACTCTACCGTGATACTATAATTTTAATTTTACATTGTCTTTGGGTTATTGTGGTAGTCTACCGCGATAATGTCACTACACTTTTAAAATCCCCACTAGTTACTACGGTACTCTACCGTGGTAATCTGACCATCCTCCTATAACTCCCTCTGGTTACCGTGGTAGCGTACCGCGATAGTGCTTTTGCACTTCTCGTCTTTCACTTATGCATTTTGATTACTATGGTATTCCTTTCTTTTACAATGATACACAGAAGCAATACTACACTAAAACTCATCTAACATGATATCTTTGCACATTATATGCTATATAGAATAAGGAATCATTAGGCTATGGTTTAAAAGTGTTAGAAACACCATAATCACCAAGAATAACATACTCAATCTCAATCTTTAAGGTTTAAGGCTCAAGAAGGCTTGGAATAATAGTACAAGAATAGGAAAGATTTAAGCATTAAAGGTGGATATGATTTTTGGATTTTAACTTATTGTTTTGATTCAAATAATGTATGCATATATGCTTGTAATCTAGGACTACATTTTGAATTGAATGTATGATGAATGTATACTGATGCATGACCCCATGATGTGTGTGATATCATATTTTATGATATTTGAAATAACATGCATATGATGTTTACCATGCTCACATGCTATTTTCCTATTGTATATCTAATCCAATATGCTATGGTATGTTTTTTCCATTAAAGAGAGATTAATAAAGATCATAACTACGTACCGATGTGGCGATGGATTTCATCATGAGTGTTCCAACCCAAACCCAGCTTGCTAGTTATTTGATTTCTTGATTTGGAACTAGAAGTTTGGATTGACTCTACTTCCTCAATTAGGTGAACTAGGTGTTTGGATTGACCCAACTTCATATATGAGAAGGGTTTGATGTAACACCCCAACTCCTGTATTTTAAGCATTGGACACGGCCACCATTCTCTTGACGATGGACTAAACCAAACGGTGGGCCGGGCTGGTTTTACTTTACAAGTGACACACACTTGACTTTCTTTCTATTTCAATTATTTCATGCCTTAACTTTATTTGACAATACATAATTTAAATTTAAGAAATTGATAAGGCAATTGTATAAGAAATAACTGAAATTTATAAACTCAATCAATTAAATAAAATTGAGTATATAATTATTACAACGGAAGTCTTAAAACTTCGACAATATGCCCTTACATAGAAATTAAAAAACTTTTTAAATAAAAGAACCTATCTAATTTTCATGATCTTCATATAAATCAATTACCTGAAAAATAGAAGGAAGGGGTGAGCACATAGCCCAGTGGATCTTTCTAAACATCTAAATCATTATTTCAATTCAAATAAACCAAGTATATCAAACACTTTTGTTCATCAGGCGATTCAAACAAATTTCTTGTTTATAGTTGACATTCGAACTGAAAGAGTTTAATCTCTGTGTTCCACATCGTAGGGAGAGAGAATGACAAATCGAAACTCAAACCCCAATATCTATGAAGTGGGATCACTCTTGGAAACCTAGTTCAAAATCGTCAATGGTAAACTGGCAAGCCGGGTCGAGGGGTGGAACACACACGATGACACTATGCAGTCCATCATCGCGTCGGTACGTGGATTGAATCATTATTTAATCTATTCTTAGTGATAAAACACACAATATCGGATTAAACCATCGACGCAACATATACAAAACATGAATCATTAAATATTTATTCATGGTACAATTCATGTATAACATGCATCAATATTCTTAATTTCTAAACATACATAACATGTATATTCATGGCACATCAAATAAATAAAGCATGCATATTAAATCATATATTCAATCAATTATCTTTAAAACATCATCACACATGCAAGAATTATTCAAATTAAAATAAAGAAGTAGAAGTTAGAAGTCACTTCCACCTTAAAAAGGTCTCTTCTGTACGCCTCTGAAATTCGGCAGAGTTCCGTTACTTCAAGGCTTCCAAACACTCAAGAACTCTCAAGAACACTCAATAACAGTTCAAGATCACTCAAGAACTGAGGAAATTGCCAAGAAAAAGGCTTAGAGAACAAGATGACAATTCAACTCTTGTTTCTTGGGATGAGATGAATTGTGAACATGGGGGGGTGTTTATATAGAGTTCAAAAGGGTAGAGAATGGCAAGTTTGTTGTGTCATCTTATGGAAAACTTGCCAATTCTTCAAAATTTCATGCCTCCCAAGCATAGAAAAATGGCCAGTGAGTTTGGAATTTGGAAACACAATTTTTCAGATTTTTTTAGAATTTTTTCAGATTTTTTTCGAATTTTTTCCTTATTTTCGATTATTTAATTTCGATTTAACCGGAGCATTAAATCTAGGCCGTTGGATTTTCCTTGATCGCTACATTAGATCATGGTTTAAGATTTTCAAGTTAGCTATGGGCCATCAGATCTTCTTCGAACGCGTTAACGCAGATGATCTGATCTAGACCGCTTGATTTCCTCGAACGTAGCACGATCATCATGGCGTCTAAGATCTTCACTGTCAGATGAACCTCAAGCACAACACACGTTCGCGATCATTCGAAAACGAATCAAATCTGATCCGTCTGATCGTCCTCGAGGACAGTAGACGGATCTGGTTCGCGATTAACGAAACACATCTAGGCCGTCAGATCGAGCGAACTAATCTTGGACTATTGATCAACCTCGAGTGACGCATTGCTTCATGATCGATCGAAAATGTCTTGAATCCGGGCCATCCGATTATCCTTGAGAGCAGCACCGTTCGCGATTGATTCTTGCGGCTTTGATCTCCACCATTGGATGGATCTCGAGCACAGCATCCGATCTTGATCACCGATCCGGGCCGCACGATGAACCTCAAGTGCAGTGTCATTTGTGATCAAAGGATTGAATCTGAACCGTTAGATGAGGCAGATCATTTCTGGGCCATTGGATTTTCGTGATTCGGTGCTCCTGGGCGTTATTTTGGGCTTTAATTTCATTCGTTGGATTTTACAGATTTGTTTTGGACCGTTAGATGCAGTTTCTAATTACCAAATTTGATTTTTAAGATTGCTATTATCCGAAAATTGGCAATTGGACACTTTCTAATTGATAAAAACTTGGTTTTCTTGCATATTCCCTTCTATTTTATGGTCTTACTAATATTTTTCCCTTTTTAATTATTTAATATTACATTTATTAGATTTTTTTATTTCTTTAATATTTTTAATGCCAATAATTAAATAATCTACATTTTTCATTTTCATGTATTTTTTATTTATTTCATATTTCATTTTTAGATAATAATTTATGTAATTATAAATTAATATTTACATAATGTTTGATTTATTTTTAATAAATACACGTATACTACATTTTTATTTAATTATATAAATTTTTTTATGTACATATTTCTATAATATGTAGTATTAACATTTATTGTACTAACACACACCTTATTCATACACATATTAACCTATATGTGTACATATACTTTATTTCTATTTATTTCTTAAGCAACTCTTTAAATTTCATAATTAATTATACTAAATTAAAATTTTCATTTAATTATCAAATTAAGGTCTTATTTGCCTAATTTATATTATATCTCCAATATATTTTATTTTTCATGTGTCAACCCATAATTTGCACCCAAAAATATCTTAAAATCTTTGAAATTAATTTAATTAACTTATTTTATTTATTTTAAATTATTTGACAAAATTCTGGGGTATTACATTTGAGCATTTAGATTAACCTCACTCCCAAAATTTGGAACACTGAGGTAGATTTCTTTTGGTCTTAGCATCAATTGATAAACAAATAACTGTGTGAATCACCCAATTTGTGAAAATATTTGACATGTATGTTTTCTTTTATTGAAATAATGATTTAAAGATTTAGGTTGATCCATTGGGTTCTTTGAGCTCATCCCTTCTGTTCTAACATTTTAGGAAACGAGTGATCTAATACTACATGAACAAGTACGATTTTACTCTAGCTATTTCTTTCCATAAGTTACTTTTCTGGTTTCATAGTTTTGTCTTAGTCGGGTATATTGGCCCTAGTTTCCTTTTTAATTTAAAGTTGTTTAAACTTGAAAGTCCTTGTACCAATTGAATATTGAAATTGATTCTCAAATAACGATATCAATTTATTTTATCACAAGGTTTCATGGTATTTTTCATGAAATCTATATGAGTTATTGTGATCAGGATGTCTCATAGAGTTGGGCTAGAAAGAAAGGAAAGAGATAAAGTAATGTATCGTCTCTTGAGTGGCCTTGATTGATGATATTATATTTTGCACGTTACGTTAACGTGTGTTGACTTGAGGGCATTATGGTAATTGCGCCCTCTGGAACCACAACCAATTGGGCCACAATAAGAGTCGAGGTGTTATAATAATGCTCATTAATATGATTATAATACTACTATATTAGTCGATATTTTACAAGGTTGTAGTTAACATTGTGGAAATCTTGAACTTAACATCATTATGAGCAGTTTTCTTGCATTTTCTTTTTATGTTTTGCACTAAAAACTATATTAAATAATATTAAATTATGTTCAATTGCATCAAATAACCATTTTGAACTATTTTATCAAAGTTTATGTTATCGCATGAGTGGATTTACTGAGAGTTTGCAAGGCTTTACCTAAACTCACTAAGATGTTGGCTCCCAAATTTGTGTGGTTGCACTAGGTCTATTGGGTTGTGTCCTCAAACTTTCACGATATCCTAGATCTATTAAGCCTAGACATTATGTAATACCTTGACACCCAAACCTATCGTAATCATCGTAGGTGACGCACACATCTCATAGCTTGAGACTTAATCACATTAGTATGCGGTTACTTATGTTTTCAACGCCTGAAGGCTGGTTACCTAATCATGGCCTTGTCTCCAGAGTGAAGTTTAAACTATCAACCATTAGAGTGAAGTTTCAACTTGACAATCAGTCCCTTCTTACTACAGCCACATTAGCATGAGACTCGCCCTGGGCTAGGAACACCCATGATGATACTAGACTATTGCCTCAACATCTGCATCACCACACCAGTACGTGGTTACACCTCTTAATTATCATTATTTAGTGACCACTAACATGTTCATAGTATAAATTTCTAGATATAAATAAACGACAAATCGTTATCAATTGTACACCATGCTCTGGATCACACAAGTCATGTTGTTCCTCACATAGTACATATAGCATGTGTTCTAAATAGTATTTGTTATTCATAAATCATACAACATGCTACTAACCTTATAAAAGACAATCAATCATCCATATGTGTCACACAAATCCCTAGCATGCTTCTAAACATTCAATAAAATTAAACATTCAATCATGTTTCGTGTTTAAAACCAAAAGAAAACTAAAGAGTATAGGTATTCATCTCCACCTGTCACTTTGTTCCGCTCCTTCTACTCTTTGCTTCGATGGCTTGGAATCCTCAACCTTCAATTTAATACCATCATTCTTAGATGTTGAAATATTTCTAGTATCTTTAAACCATAACTCAATGATTCCTTAATCTATACGGTATATGGTGTGTAGGAAGGTCATAACAAGCATGTATCAGTGTGGTTTTCTTTTGCGTGCCATGGTAGGGGAGGGAAGTACTGCGGTAATCTAAGTACATGCATGAAAAATGAAAAATGAAACTTCAATCAAGTTACCGTGGTAGGCTACTGCAGTAACCCGAGATGGTCAATCTCGGTACCATGGTGGCGTACCGCAATAGTCTATGTGTTGTAGGGTTTTTATGTCTTTACCACGATCAGTCTGAGCATTTTTGCAGTAACTTGAGGCTATTTTTGTGCATGTAGTGCACTACCATGTTCAGCTATCGCGACAATCACGCAATTCCCAGAAAATTACACTTTTGTGCCGGCCTTTCCATTCGTCATTTCTTTTTGTGCATGGCACTTTGATATACTAAATTCTAACTTAAAAACATGCACCATGTTGAACCAAAATGTATTATACCTCATTGTTATTTGATTCCTCCTTTGTTCACTTCCAAATAACGTTTAGGATGATTCTAGGGTTTTGTTACATCAAAAGAACATGCATACTCTTAGAAAATGCAAAACAGTGTCAGGAAAACATGTATTGCACCTGAAACAAATGCCTTACCTTTGTATAACTGTTTGGAAATGCGTCACAGTCCAAACTCTTCATAGACTTTGCACTTCTTCTTCTAACAATGATTGTGAGACAATTGAAAGAGGATGGAATGGGTAGAATTTGGCTTAGAATGTGTATGGGAGGAGAAGAAGGTCAACTGGTGGCAGCTAGTTTTGGGGTCGTGGGAGGAAATGCATGACCGTAGGATCAAGCAATCAGATTTAGGGTTTTTTGGAGAAGACTAATCATATATATTCTATGTATTACTGTGGCAGCCAAACCCTCTATCGCAGTAACCAAAACTGCTCTAATTTCTAGGTTTCGTATGCATTACTGCGATAGTCCAAGTCACTACCCCAGTAACCCGAACAATGCATTTTTATGCATTTTTGTGCGACTCACACACTAGTCAAAACCACTACCACGATAACCAAAGGATTATTCTTGTGTACAGTTCTGTGTCTTACTCTGGTTTGCCGATCCTTTCACACATCGACTTGTATGTCATATTTATCATAATTTCATGGGTTTTCCAAGGTTTATTGTACATGAAATATTTTATATTAAATTTTAAATTATCAAATTTTGTGTAAATTCTAGGACATTACAACCTACTCCCCTTAAAAGAATTTTTCCTTGAAATTTAAGAAGTAACATACCTGTATGATGTCGTCCAGTTAGATGCTCCTGGTGAAGAAGTCTGGGAACTTCTTCCGCATTTTACTCTCTAATTCTTGGGTTGCCTCTTTCAAGTCATGATGTCTCCACAGAACCTTGACTGAAGGGATTTCCTTGGCTCTAAGACTTTGCACCTTATAGTCAAAGATCTTGATCGCTGGCTCCTCGTAAGTTGAATCATTTTGGATATCAATTTTCTCCCACTATATCATGTGATAGGGGTCCAATTCATACTTCCATAGCATTGATACATGAAATACATTGTGGATTGAGGACATTCTATTTGATAAGTCCAGCTCACCAACTCATCTGAGTACCTCAAATGGACCAATAAATCTTGGTGATAGGTTTCCCTGATACCCGAATCACTTGATCCCTTTTTGAGGGTTGATCCTCAAGAATACTCTATCATCTGTCTGGAATTCTAGAGGTCTTCTCGTCTAATCTACATAGCTCTTCTATCTACTTTGTGTTGTGGCCAATCTCTTCTAAATCTGCTTGACCTAATCATTAATTTCCTGTGCTAGGTCAGGCCCTGTAAGTACATGGTCTTCAAAATTGGCCCAACATGATGGTGATCTGCAGGGTTTACCATAAAGGGCTTCGTATGGGTCCATTCGTGTACTCACCTGATAACAGTTATTGTAGGCAAATTCTATGAAATGCTAGTATTTGCTTCAACTTCCCTTAAAATCTAGTATTTGTATGACCCTTTCATACTACCCATATGTCTGAGGGTGAAATGCAGTGCTCATGGTGAGTCTACTGCCTAGTTCATTTTGCAAGCTCTGCCAGAGCTAAGATCTAAATCTAGAATCTCTATTTGATACTATAGGCATGGGCACACACATCATGTAGCCTCACTATTTCCTTGACATAGAGTTCTCCAAGTTTCCTAACTGGATTTTTGGATTGTATGGACAAAAAATGGGCCACCCTTGTGAGTTGATCCACAATTACCCATACTGTGTCTTCTCCCTTCTGGTTTTTGGGTAGACCACTAACAAAGTCCATGACAATGTTATCCCACTTCCATTCTAGGATTGCGAGTGGTTGTAACATCCCAGTAAATTTTTTGCATTTTACCTTTATCTACTGATAGGCTAAGCATTTGAAAACATACTTCCTATCTTTCTTTTAATTCCCCTCCACCAATAGGTTTTCTTGAAGTTATGGTATATCTTATCACCACTTGGATGCATAGTATACTTAGTCTGATGAGCTTCATCAAGTACAATTCTTCTACTCTGTCCATTCTCAAGAACATAGATTTTGTTTACCAATCTTAATGTGCCCTCGGCATCGATCCTAAAATCAAGGTGTTTGCCTTATTTGACACCTCCCATCAGATCAAATATCCACTTATGTTTCTTCTGTTCTTCCCTTATTTGTTGTAAATGATCTGGTTGGCAAATCATAACACATGTATACGCTTGTTCTCCTTATGAAGTCACACTCAAGTTGTAATCACTAATTAATTGGTACATCTGTCATTTCTCTTCATCTCTTTTATTAAACTTCTTGCTAAGAGCATCAGCTACAACATTAGCTTTTCCTAGATGGTAGCATAGTTGAAAATTGTAGACTTTCAGGAACTCCATCCATCTTCATTGTCTAAGGTTCAATTCTTTTTTGATATAGATGTATTTAAGGCTTTTATGATCAAATAATAGGTCTAATACCTCTCCATAAAGGTAATACCTCCAAATTTTTAGTGCAAACACAATTGCAACCAACTCCAAGTCATGCATTGGGTAATTTTATTCATGTATTTTCAACTGTTATGATGCATATGCAACGAGCTTTCCTTCTTACATCACTACCGTACCCAATCCATTCTACAAAGCATCTATATATAGAACATATCTCACCCTATGTGTAAGAGTGACTAGTACGGGAGCTCAAGTCAACCTCTTCTTCAGTTTTTGGAATGATTTCTCACACTTCTCATCCCAAGTGAACTTTTCTCCTTTCCTAATTAACTTGGATAATCCTGCGGTAATATCCAACCAAACCTAAGAAACTCCTAATTTTTGTGATGTTCTTGGGTTGCTTCCAGTCTAACACTGCTTTTATATTATCAGGGTCTACTGATACACCCTGAGTTGAAACAATGTAACCAAGGAACTTTACCTTTGTCATCTAGAACTCACACTTGCTAAACTTAGCATTCAACTCATTCTTTCTTAATGTCTCCAGCACAATACTCAGGTGCTCTACATGTTCAGCGTTTGATTTGGAGTAGATTAGTATATCTTCCACAAACACCACTACAAACTAGTCCAAGTACTGTCTGAATTCCATGTTCATCAGGTCCATGAATGCAACCAGTGCGATGGTCAAACCAAACGACATCACTTTGAACTTGAAGTACCCATATCGAGTCCTAAAGATTGTCTTATGTATGTTAGACTCTCGAATCCTTAGTTGATGGTATCATAACCTTAGATCAATCTTTGAGAAGTGAGTGGCTCCCCTTAAATGATCGAATAGGTCATCTATCCTGGGCAAAGGATACTTGTTCTTTATGGTTAGTTGATTGAGCTTCCTATAATCAATGCATAGCCTCGTGGACCCATTCTTCTTCTTCACAAATAGTACTAGAGCTCCCCGTGATTCACTAGGTCTAATGAATCCCTTCTTATGGAGTTTATCTATTTTTGTCTTGAGTTTAATCAATTCCACCAGTACCATCTTATAGGGAGGAATGGTTATAGGGTCAATGTGAACTCCATCTATCTGTGTGGTGGTAGTCTAGGTAGATCATCTGGAAACACTTTCACTTATTCATGTAATACAAGTATCTCATGAATTTGTTTAGGTCCCTAGTATCCTCTTTTAGTAATTGTTTCAAGTCCGCACTCTATTTTAAACAGTGCTACATGGTTGTCATAGGACTCTGTGGTGATCTTTGCATATCCCCATTGATCTTCACTAATTTACCAGATGGTAAAGTCAATGTGACCCTCCATCATAGGCAATCAATCTAAGCCTGGTGCTGAGTCAACCAGTCCATGCCCAATATCACATCATACCCTTGGAAAGGTAATACTCGAAGGCCAGCAATTATTAATTTGTCCCCAAATCTCAACTCACAAGTGTAGATTTTTCGAACAACTATTATAGTTCCTATGGGAGTGGATACATATAATGGTTCTAGAGGTGTGAAAATCACTAATTGTAACCTCTTAGATAAGTCTTCTGACACAAATGACTTAGTGATACCTAAATCAAATAATATTTTCACAGCAACATTAAATAACATAAATGTACCTTCAACAGATAGTGCTGGGTTTGCCTATCCATCCATTATTGCAAACATCGGAGTTTGATTCTACCTACCCTATTATTGTTATTGTGGCTAGGATTGCCTCTACGATGGTTGTTGTTAGACATGACCCCCTAGATTTCTAGCCTAACCATTGCCTTGCCTCTGGTTCTACTTCTGTGGCCCTCGATTCTAACAATCCTTTGAAAAATGTCCTCCCTAACCCCAACTAAAGCATGCTTCGTCTCTTTGAGCTATTTGTTTGTCTATTTTGGCATTGTTCTGAGCCTTTGGGGCTAGTTCTTATTTTGCTTCTTCTAATTGCCTTGGTAGTATCTATTGTTGCCTGGTCTCTTATTTTTGTTCTTTAACTTCTACTTGAAGTTCAATTCCCTCTCGACTAGTAGTGTCTTTTCTACATCTTTATATGTCTTTAGGTTCATTGGTATTACCTCTTTTCGGATCTCTATCTTTAGACCCTCAGCAAATCTGTTGGTTGTCATCTTTTCTTCCCTAATCAATTCAGGAGTAAACTTCGCCAATTCAATGAATTTGGTCTCATATTCCTCTATAGTCATATCTTTTTGAGTCAATCTAACGAACTCAAACTGCATCTAACTTAGCATAGTCTCTGGGAAGAATTTCTCATAAAAGATCTCCTTGAACTCTTCTCAGTTCATCTGTCAGACATTGGTGTTCGAATCTACCTTCAGCATCCTCCACCAACTCCTAGCTGGTCCCTTAAATTGATGGGTAGCATCGCAGCTCTACGGGGACCCATTGCCCCTAACACATCCAGATGTTCATCGAGCTCCTAGTACCAATGATTAGTAGTCATGCTATAACATGTGTCCTTAAACTGAGATGGGTGGAGTTTCTATAACTCCATTAGCATTGCCCTTTGCTACTTATCCTCAAGGTCATCTTGCACCCTCTAACAAATTGGAACCTCGGGTGGGGGTCCCTGCTACTGCGCCTAGATCTGCTCATGGTGCTGAATCTATACTTGCGGCTATGGTGCCACTTGTGGTTGTGCCTATGGTAATACCCTCATAATCTGCTCAACGACACTCATGGTGATCTCTATCAACAACTCAAGAGTCAATACAGTCTTAATCTAAGCCTCAATAGCATTAACTTGTATCCCCTATCCTTGTGGTTTAATCTCGTCAGTTGCGATATCTCTTGTGACATATCTCTTGGATCCAGCCATTATCTACAACCAAATACCCATTCCATTATCACAAACCGATTGAAACAATCACTATAAAATTTATCCGTGCTATCATGACTCTAGATCCATGTCTCTAAGTTCTTATTTGTTCAGTAGATTATTGGTTTATGCTTTTAAGTCCACAATGAGGTTGGTTTGAAATCTCTGTAGTTTCTAGCAACATGATTTGGGTTTAGTATAAACCACGATATGCATATTTCAAAATCTTTATACAAGCAAGCATGCAGGCAAACAACCAAGCATACAATCATATAATTTCATGCTAGCATAGAAACATTCTTAAGCTTCTATCCATGACTCCAAGTTCGAACGTTCCATACCGTCCTTGCCCGGCGACATTGACTTCCACCTAAAAACCACACTACACCCAATAAATTTTGCAAATGTCTCGACAACTAAGACTTCCCAAGCCCCACTATATTTAATCATCTCATACCATCTAAGCATAGGGAAACAAGTTCTTCTAAGGTCACCAATCATTCACCAAATATGGCCATTCAATCTCTGAGTCTAAGAGTCATCCATTCCTCTAAATTCTTACGTGTCTCATACCACGCAGAAACCAAAGATACATGATCCTTCTAATTCTATGTCCTCACCAAACAAGTATTTCATTATCACATGTTTTCAGTTTATAACCTATGTTCTAAAGGTTTTTATTTATGATCCACTATGCTACTTTGACAACACCCTAGTCTATACCTAAGGTCTTTTCCTAAACCTAAGTATTCAACATCATTACTACATACTTCCTCCATCAAAATGGCAGGCCATAGACTCTAACCCAATGCTCCCTAACCTAAGCTCTGACATTTCCTAGTATGTCTCCTAACCAATTTCTGACGCCTTTGGTGTTAGACTAAACATTATTTCCAATGAGCTACAACCTAAGCTCTCGACTCCTCATCTAAGTCACTCTATCTAAATCCAAACACTAAGCCAAGTACTTCTACTAACCGAGCTCAGATGCCACCCATGGGTGTTAGTCTAACATTCTTTCCTAGAAAGTTACAGCCTAAGCTCTGATACCAACTTTATAATATCCTGGCCCCCAAACCTGTCACTATCTTCATAGGCGATGCACGCGTCTCGCAGCTTGAGACGTAATCACATTAGTATGCGGTCACTCCCGCTTTCACCACCAAGGAACCAAGACATTGCTGATTCTCAAATTAGTCTCTCCTAGGTGTACCAAGATCATTTGTAACACCCGAACCCCCAAGAAATAGGTTTAAGCTTAACTATAGGGCAAGTTGGGTCTTATGTTACATTTACACGTACACAACTTGCATCTCAATTCCTTTATTCTTATACTTATTGAAATACTCATAAATACACTTCTATTGAGTTTAATATTCAAGAAGATAATACAAGTGAATAAAGGAAAACTTCAAATCTTTATTCATCCGAATAAAATAAAAAGATTACATTCTTGAATCAAATCCAAAGATTGAGTACATAACTTTAAAATTTAAAAGTAAAATTCAGTGGAAGTCTTTAATTCAAAATTTAGGGCACTATGCCGTTACAATATAAATTTTCTAAAAGTAGACTTTCAAAAATTCATAGTCTTCATGTAATTTAATTTCCTAAAAAATAGAAGGAAGGGGTGAGCACATAGCCCAGTGGATCATTTATTAACAACTAAGTTACTATTTCAAATCAATAGAACATCCAAATTTAAACACTTTCATACATTAAATTATTCACACAACTTTTTGGTTGTAGTTGACGTTAAGACTGAATGGGGTTCTACTTCCTTGATATTCTTAATTTAGATACCCCTCTTTAGGGTGAAAAGACATTTCTTTGTCACTTTCTATTGGATACCACATACCAAGTATCCCTTAGTTGCGCCTCGCAACCACACACTCCAAGCATGTGTTAAGAACACCCAAAGCACCCATACGGTTCACTATGATAGTACGTGGTTCTTATCTTCAATTTCTTATATTTAAGATCACATAATCATAAAAGAAATTCATAATATAAATTTCAGAATATTAAACAATCAAGAAAGCATGAAAACACCATATGACATGCTTAAGACTTCAAGGTAAAACTAAGCATGGAATCTAAGCATGGCATGGTATCATGAATAACTAAAACATAAAAACATGCTAAGTTGAAATTAAAATATGATCATTCATGCTGAAATTGAAATAAAACATGCTAAAAAATCAAAACTTAAACAATCATGAACATGCTAAAAATTTAAAACAGTAAAGTAGAGGTTTAAGAAATCCCCTCCACCTTAATCCAAGTTTCTTTGTAGAATCCAACAGAGGTTTTCCTTATCTACCACTTTCAGAACTTCAAAAACTTCTAATCACCAACAAAACTACTTCAATAACTCTTTAAAATACTGAAATAAGAACTTCTTACACAAGGAAGAAAAGAAAGTAAGAAGAGGTGCCAAGAAGAGGGCAAGAACAAGCAAAGAGGGAAATGTCAACTTTTTGCTTTGGGATGAGATGAATGTGAGCAAGAGGGGGTATTTATAGGTGTTCATGAGCACTTAGGGGACGTCTAGGGCAGCTTTGGCAGCTCACAAAGTTGGGAAACTTTCCAAACCAAGGTGGACGACTAGGCTTAAATAGGGTAAGTGTGTTCATGGGCCTACTTAAGCTTGCAAAATTCTTATGAGCTAAGATTTGATTCTCTAACCTATTTCTTAATTAATATTAGAGAATATTTTCAGAATTGGAATCATGCTAATCTCAGTTGGGACGTCCTCCTTTAGATAGGATTTTGCTCATAAAACTTTCTTATTTGATTCCCTTGCTTGCTCATCACACCAACACACATGGAATGCTTGTTATTTCTCTATACTTGGACGTTAAGCAAAGGGAGTATGCAATCAAACTTGAAAGGACACTGTATCATAGTCTAATACGCAAATCCAAGCTTAAGGAAACTCACTAAATAATTCAAACTCCAAGTATGGTGCACCCTCTAGTGTACACCCATGAGTTGGCACCAAAATGGGAGAAATGAAAGTTTCTATTTTGGTTGTCTTGGCTTATGTGCATGGGATGGCTAGGGTCTTTGGGTGCACATTTCAAATTTCAACCCCTTCTAATTTGGGTTGTTCACATGTGTGCACACCTACGCACACACATGTGGGCCGGTTTAGCACAAATGGGGCATGTTATACATGATTAAGCATGGTGTACATGAAATCACTCTTCTTGGATTTTTTCAATTCCTATGGGATGTCTCATTCCTTGGGTAGGTGTGGGCATACATGATCAATTGTATGGCATATGGGATCACTTCTCATGAATTCAATTGATGGATGCGTCTCATGAAGCTTTGGGTAGGATAGGGTGCACATGATCATGGTGTTCCACCCATGTGACTTGCACATGTTTGGGGTGGCCATGACTTCATGGGTTCACAAAAATTAAATAAAAATTAATATCTTCTTATTTACAAGGAATTATGATTTATAACCTATAATTTTGTAATCACATGAACCTAATGTACATTTTAAGGTATGGTTTGGCACAAGTTGATTTTCCCTCAAAAACTTTCCTTATTTAAGACCCATTAAGGTCACTACGCAAATAAAAATTTAGATCTTTGCCAATTGTCCTGATTTTTAGATATGTCATTCATTTTATTAGTTTATGTCATTCTATTTCATTTTGAGTCATTTCGATCCCCTGAAGTGTAACACCCCGGGCCCCACTGTGATGATATTGTCCCCCGTTAGACACGCCCAGCGTGGGGGTTTTGTTTCTGGTATGCGAGCCTAGCTCACACCCAAAAGGCCTCGTCACAAAGTCGTTACACGGGTGCACTTATGAACCAAGCATCCTCCTGAGGTCCAGCCGATGTGGGATTATTCATAGAGGCCAACTCGTCTTCGAGATGCACACCCGTTACATTCAAGGTTGGCTCTGATACCACTTGTAACACCTTGGGCCCCACTGTGACGATATTGTCGCCCATTAAACATGCCCAGCGTGGGGGTTTTGTTCTTGGTATGCGAGCCCAGTTCACACCCAATAGGCTTCCACACAAAGTTGTTACCCGGACGCACTTATGAACCAGACATCCCCTTGAGATCCAACCAATGTGGGATTATTCATCATATTTTTATTTATATATTCATTTTATTATTTATGTAATTATAAATTGACAATTATATAATGTTATATTTACTTTAGATAAATATAAGCATACTATATTTTATTCAATTATGTAAATTTTTCTATATACATATTCCTATAATATGTAGTATTTAACACACATATTATTACAAATATATATATACATATACTTTATTTCTATTCTTTATTTCTTAAGAAATGAAAGCAACTCTTTAAATTTCATAATTAATTCTACTTAATTGACATTTTCACTTAAATATCAAATTAAGGTTTCATTTACCTACCCATAATTTGCACCCAAAAGTTGATTCACTTTAGGTATTTCATTTAATTTCATTAAACTTATTTATCTTTAATTATTTGATAAAAGTTTGGGTTATTACATAAAGTACCTTAAATGCCAATTCTTTCCCAATTTGGACCTTCTGAAGGGCGTTTGACAAATGAAAACCATAACCTCAACCAATTGTTCTACTTTTTGGATATGTTGTCCCATTAGTTGGTTCATGTCAACTTACTTTATTTCAAGTTGTTTTGGGACCCTAAGGGGCATTACATGAGAGTTTTGGAACCTTCCAAATTTAGCCCTAAAATGAGCCTGGTTTTATTTTGCACTCAAATTTCATTGAATAAATGATAAATTTTATTTAATTGAGTATAGAGAATTTAGGGTATTACAACCTACCCTCCTTAAAAAAATTTTGTCCTCAAAATTTGTACATAACAAAGGATTTTTAGTAAATAGGTGTGGATACTTGGTTTTCATCTCACTTTCGAGTTCCTAGGTAGATTCTTCCACCCCGTGATGTTTTCACAATACCTTCACTAATAGGATATCCTTTGTTCATAGACTCATAAGTAGCATCATCTTGAATATTCACTTCCTCCCATTAGATAATGTGAGATGGGTCAGGTTCGTACTTTCTCAACATGGATATATGGAATATGTTATGAGCTGAAGTAATTCGGTTGGGTAGGTCTAACTCATAAGAACATTCTTCGATTCTTCTAAGTATTTCAAAGGGTCAGACAAACCTCAGACATAACTTCCTTTGAATTTGAACCTCTTAATCCCCTTTTGAGAACTAATTCTCAAAAATACCTGGTCCCCAACTTGGAACTCTAGTGGTCTTCTCTTCTTGTTAGTGTAGCTTTTCTAACAACTTTGAGCTATAATCAACCTCCTCTATATTAACTTGACTTGGTTATTCATTTCTTCCATCAAATCTAGTCCAGTTAATACATGGTTCTCGAGTTCAGCCCAACAGGTAGGTGATCTGCAGGGTCTTCTATAAAAAGCCTCAAATGGAATCATCTTCATACTCGCCTGATAACTATCGTTATAGGCAAACTCTGCCAAGTGTAAGTACTTGCTCTAATTCCCCTTGAAGTTTAAAACACAAGACCTCAACATATCCTTTAAAATCTGGATAACTCTCTCAGACTGACCATTCGTTTGAGGGTGAAATGTTGTACTCACGGTGAGCTTAGTACCCATCTCCTTCTATAGATTCTACCAGAACTATGAAGTGGAGCGAGAGTCTCTGTCAAGCACAATAGTCTTAGGTACACCATGAAGCATGACGATTTCTTTCACATAAATTTCTCCTAGCTTACTAACTTGGTCTATGGATCTAATTGGCAAGAAGAGAGCCATTTTGGTGAGACGATCCACAATCACCCAAATAATATCTTCTCCTTTCTGATTACTGGGCAAACCATTAACAAAGTCCATGGCAATGTTATCCCACTTCTATTCAGGGATAGGGAGTGGTTGTAAAATTTCAGAGGGTTTCCAATGTTTTTCCTTTACTTGTTGACAGCTTAAGCACTTGGCAACATGCTTAGCCACGTCCCTCTACATTCCTCTCCACCAGTAAGTCTTTATAAGGTTCTGGTACATCTTATTTCTACCTGGATGATTGTATGTTAAATCTGGTGAGCTTCATCAAGTATGGTCTACTTATTTATCCATTCTGAGGTACACAGATCCTCTCTCCGAGCCTTAGGATTCTCAGCATCTAACCTAAAGTTAGAATGCTTACCCTGTACAACTCCTTCTACCAGACCCACAAGCCACTTGTCTTGCCTCTGTTCCTCCTTGATTTGATGTAGTAGATCCGGTTGGCAAGACATGCTATAAAGGTAGGCTTGCTTGTTATTCAAGGTTACCCCAAGCATAAAGTCTTCAATCAACTGGTACATCTGGCCCTTTTCTTCCTCCTGGTGGTTGAACTTCTACTCAAGGCATCAGCCACCACATTAGTCTTCCTCAGATGGTAGTGTAATTGGAACTCATAGTCCTTGAGGAACTCCATCCACCTACGTTGCCTAAGGTTCAACTCTTTTTGGGTGTAGATGAACTTCAAGCTCTTATGATTTAAAAATAGATCGAATTTTTCACCATAAAGGTAGTATTTCCAAATCATCAAAGTAAATATGATGGCCGCTAATTCTAGGTCGTAAGTAAGGTAATTCTTCTCATGGACCTTCAGTTGTCGTGAGGTGTACGCGACTACTCATCTTTCCTACATCAACACTACTCCAAGTCCACTCAGCGAGGCATCAACATAGAGGGTATAGGTAACACCATGGGTTGGAGTGACTAGGACAGGGGTTGTAGTCAATCTATTCTTCAGTTCTTAGAATGATTGTTCACACTTTTTATTCCAATCGAACTTAACTCCCTTCTTAGTCAGCTTGGTCATAGGTTTTGCTAGTTTGGAGAAATCTTGGATAAACCTTCTGTAGTACCTAGCCAGACCTAAGAAGCTCTTAATTTTTGTAACTATCTTAGGTTGCTTCCAATCTATAATGGCTTCCACCTTCTCCGAGTCTACAGAGATGCCTTTTACTGATACTATGTGGCCAAAAAACTTGACAGTCTTCATCCTGAACTCACACTTGCTGAACTTGGCATATAATTGATGCCTTTTGAGGGTGTCCAACACTATCTGCAAGTGTTCTAAGTGTTTAGCCTCTGACTTGGAGTAAATTAGAGTGTCATCTACAAATACCACCACAAACTGGTCAAGATACTATCTAAACACTCAGTTTATCAAGTGCATGAATGCTACTGGGGCATTGGTCAAACCAAAGGGTATCACGGTGAACTCAAAGTGTTCATATCTTGTTTTGAAGGCAATCTTGGGTATATTAGACTCCATGATTCTTAACTGATGATATCCCGACCTGAGATTAATCTTTGAGAAATGGGTGGCTCCCCTCAATTGATCAAAAAGGTCATCAATCCTTGGCAAAGGACACTTATTCTTTACTGTAGCTTGGTTCAACTTTCGATAATCGATATAAAGTCTCATAAAACCATCTTTCTTCTTCATGAATAGTACCAGAGCTCTCCAAGGTGATTCACTCGGCCTGATGAATCCTTTTTCCTTAAGCTCATCGAATTGGGACTTCAACTCGATTAGTTTTACTAGTGTCATTCTATAAGGAGGTATGGTGATAGGGTTGGTTTTAGGGTGAAGTTCAATCTTGAACTCTAACTCTCTAGCAGGTAGTAGTCTGAGTAAGTCGTCCAGAAACACATCCTCGTACGCACTGACCACTACTAGGTCTTGAATTTTCTTTAGTTCGATAGGTTCTTCCTTAGAAAGTTTCTCGAACTCATTCTTCTACCTTAAGTAGTTCAACATGGCTATAGTTGGACTTCTTGGTAATCTCCACATATCCCCATTGATTTTATAGGTTTCCCCCAAAGCTAGGGTTATGGTCACCCGTCTTTTAGGACAATCTATCTGGGCTTGGTACTGATCTAATCAATCCATTCCCAAGATTACATCATAGCCATAAAAAGGTAAGGTACATAGATTAACTATTAAGAGTTTATCCCCAAACCTTAGGTCACAACAACACATTCTTTTTGAAGTCACAGTTGGTCCCTATTGGTGTTGACACATTCAAAGTTACAGGTAGTGTTTTCGTCACAAGTTGTAACCTATCAGCTAGTTCTTCAGAAATAAAAGATTTAGACGCACTCGAGTAAAACAACAATTTCATGGCAACATTGAACAACAAAAATGTACCTTCCACTATAGGGACCTGGTCTTCCCGAGCCTCAACAGCAAACATTCTAGCTTGGTTTTGCCTACGACCCTGGTTATGCCCTTAATTGGCATTCGGTTGTCGTTGCCTCCCCTGAGGACAACCATTCTAACCTCCTACTTACTGTGGTTGTTATTAAGGAGCTTGAGCCAGTGCATTAGGACAATCTCTAGCTAGATTACCCTTCTTGCTGCACACGAAACAAAATCTTTTCTTCATTGCTTCTTCCTTTAACTCGTTCTTGGCCTACCCCTATTTCTGTGTGTGTGGTGCTTTCCCACCATTCTTTCTTTTCTTCTGAGCCCCTTGATCATTTTTGCTCCCGAACCTCTTATTCTTCTCCCTCAACCTTTGTTCTAGGTTGAGTTCTTATTCTAATGTTATGGCCTTTTCTACGACGTCTTTGTAAGTCTTCAGGCCCAAATTCTTCACTATCTTTCGGATCTCCATCTTGAGACCTTGTCAAATCAATTGGCCTTTCTTTCTCTTCCCTGATCAAATCTGGGGAGAATTTGGCCAGTTTGGTGAACCTCCTTTCATATTCAGCTACAGTCATGTCCTTCTGATTCAGTCGAACAAAGTCCTCTTGTAGCTTGCTCAAGGTTGCCTCTGGAAAGAACTTTCCATAGAAGATTTCTGAGAAATTATCCCAGCTCATGGCATCCACATTTGTATTAGGGTTCATTCTCATCATATGCCACCAACTTTTGGTTGGCCCTTTGAAGTGGTGCGTGGCCAGTGCCACCCGGTCTCGACCCGGTTACCTTCAATACATTGAGGATCTCCTCCATCTCCTGGTACCAATGGTCTGCCGAGATGCAATCTGTAGCCCCATCAAACAAAGGAGGGTGGAGCTTATGTAGCTCTATTAGCATCTTCCTCTACTTCTCATCCTCAAAACCCTCTTGGGCCCTCTGACATTCAGGGTTTGGGGCCATAGGTGCTGGCTATTGAACCTGGATAGGTTCAGGTACTTGAGGTCGTGGAGCCACTTGAGGGATTATCTGTGAAAGTGCCTTCAACAATTAATCCAGCACCCTCTGCGACATCTTATTCATCATGGCCTCCATCTGTGCCTCCATTCTAGTAGGCAATTCTTGTTTCCATCGCCCAGTCTCATCAGAGGTGGTGGATCGGGTTGCGTACTTCCTTGCTCCAGCCATTTTCTAAAATTCGAGTAGGTTGTCAATATTTGCCTCGTCAAACGTTTATACTATCATGACTCCAAACTCATGTCTCTAGGTTCTCAATATGTTCAGTGGCCTAAATTGTTTTCTTCTAGGTTCTTTTCATGCATGGGTACAAGATTTGGTCTCAAAGAAAATAAACAGTAAAGCAAGCATATCATACATACATACAATCAAGCTAGCACAGCAAAGTTCCAAGCTTTCACATAAGCTTTCAGGTTCAGGCCTCACATACCACTCTATCCTTTCCACTTAGGCTTTCACCTAGAATAAAGCCACACTCAAACAATTTCGCAAATTTCTCGATAACTAAGGTTCTCGAACCCACTATACTCCACCATCCTATACCAGCGAGCATAGAGAAACCTATTCAGCCAGAGTTACCGATCATTTACCACACATGGTCCATTATTCTTCGAGTCCAGGCTTCCTCCATAACCCCAAATTCCTATGCATCCCATACTACATAGAAACCGAAAGATATAGAAGCTTCCCAAGCCCGTGTCCTGATCAAACAATTTTCTATTTTCACACAAGTTTCAGTCTTTAGCCTATGTCCTAAAGATTTATGTTTTTGATCTACTGTGTTATCCATGGCTACATCACATTTCTACCTAGGGTCTTTCCTCTGGACCTAGGGTTCAATCTAGTTGATTTACAACCTTTGGCTAGTCAAGATACCACCTTTTGCATCTTTTTCGACTTCTAATCAGTTTCTTGTCCTAATTTTCCACTTCTAATTTTCTTTATATAGAAAGTATGGGTGTTCTTCAACTCAGACCACTCATATAAGCTTGTGGGACAACCTCCAGATCCGGCAGCAAGACCGAAGTCTGTTTAGCAACTGAGCTTTCTAGGGCAGGATAACCCATCTCCCTTTCAATGTTTAAGTTAACTGGGCTTACACACTATTAGCTCAACTTGTAGTCTTTGTATCCAAACAAAACATTTCCAAACATATATTTCTTTTTGGAAAACACTTTTTAAAATGTTTTTCAATTTCAAAATAGAAGGTAGGGCATTCAAGACTCAATTCAATTCAAAGTGAAACCCTAATTTAAGTTTTTAATTCTTGTAAAATAGTCATTGATTGACTTTCTAATTCTAGCCCAAGGCATTTAAGATTCAAATCAATTTAAAGTGAAATCCTAATTTGAGTTTCTGATTCTAGTCAAACAATCACTGATTGACTTTCTAACTCTAGCCCAAGGCACCTAAAGCCTAGGCTCTGATACCGTTTTTGTACTCATAAATACACTTCCAGTGAGTTTAAGTCTTTGTATCCAAACAAAACATTTCAAAACATTTCTTTCCTTTTTGAAAACACTTTCCAAAATAGTTTTCAACTTCAAAATAGAAGGTAGGGCATTCTTATTTCAACTCAAAGCATCGGTCAAACCTAATTGAGTCAATACTTTCTAAATCTAATACCACCATTGGTATAAGATTAAACTTTCTAATTCTAGCCTAACAACACATGTTTAGGCTTGACTTTCTATTTTTAGCACAAAGCATCTAAAGCCTAGGCTTTGATACTACCTTTATAAGACCTCACCCTCGAGACTTGATTGTTTAGCTAATCACAAGGCGAGCAGGGCCATGTTACTTTACAAGTACAGAACTTGCATTACATTCTATTTCAATTATTTCAAATCTTCTTAATTCATGAGGAACACACAACCCAAACAATTTAATTTTTAATAAAACTAATACAAGGGGATAAAAGAATATTTCAATCTTTATTTATTCAATAAAATAAAGAAATACATGCCTTGAATGTAATACCCACAAATTTCGGTATTGTAATACTCGAAATTCGAAAAGAAAAAAAAATTAAATTTTATTGTTACTATTCAAATATACAGTTACTGTGCACAAATACGGTCACTATTTTGTCGGTAGACAAAATAACTTTCGGCGGGTTACTGTAGCTACAGTAACAGGTACTGTAATCACAGTAATAACTATTTTCAACTGTGCAGTTTCGTCTTTTTCTGCCAGAAAATTCTATATAAACCCCCCTCCCCCTCATTCTGAAAATTCATTCCAGCAAGAAAGAAAAAATTTTCTTGCTTAGTCTCTTTTCTTCTCTTGTTCTTCAGCTGTTTTAAACAGCAAATATAGTAGTAGGAAGGGGAAAACCCTAGTTTTTGCATAGCAGTAGTGAAAATCTACTGTTGGGTGCCCCTTTTGAAGCAATTGGAAGGTGGTTTTGATCAAAGCAGGTATAATCACTCTGCTCTAGTCTTTATTTAAGTTGGGAGATATTGCTGTTCATTTAAGAACACATATGCAGTTTACTGTTCATATATACGGTAATGTTCATACGATAGTGTTCACTATTACTATTTGGCACTGTTCATATATACGGTACTGTTCATACGGTACTGTTCATGGACATCGATTAAATTATATTTTTGAAACATAGATCCTGAAGACTGTTGGTCAAAGCCTCGAAACAAGTTGAGATAATACCGCAAGGATTCAGAAAAACACTACTGAGGTGGAAGTGATTACTCTACTCTCTAGTATTATTTGAATTTTAATGCTGAATATGTGATGTTTGTATTGTTTGAATATCTAGAATTATGCATGTTTATTGATTTAATGATGTG